>CAJHQP010006406.1:0-38522 GCA_905132765.1 Moricandia arvensis | reverse complement strand
CCCTTCCCAACGTATTCTTCCCTCTTTCTGACCAGAATAACAATATAATAAGACTTCTTGGACATATTGGTCGAGGCAGATCACTTGATGTCTAGATTAGCTCCTTGGTATTTGTCTTTTCATCGCTAAGCTTCATTTCTCTTCTTCTTCATGTTAACATCTATATCAACTCCAAATTATTTCTTATTTTATCTCAACAGCTACTTATTTTTTTCATCTCAATAGTGTAGACCCTTTAGGTGTTTGAGAGACTTATGATCAGTGTGTATCACAAACTCGTTAGGCCATAGATAGTGCTGCCATGTTTCAAGAGGTTTGATCAAGGCATATAGCTCATTTTCATAAGTGGGATAGTTCAACAAAGCTCCACTAAGTTTCTCAGTGAAATAGGCGATTGGCCTCTTCTCCTGCATCAGCACTGCTCCAAATCCTACACCATATGCATCACATTTAATCTCAAAGGTCTTTGAAAAATCAGGAAGAACAAGTAAGGGAGCATTAGTTAACTTCCCTTTCAGCTTTTGAAAAGCTTTCTTGTGCCTTTTCCCATTTAAAAACCCACGTTCTTCTTGATAACTTCAGTGAGAGGTGCTGAAATGGTGCTAATGTCTTTGACAAACCGTTTGTAGAAGCAAGCCAGTCCATGCAAACTTATAACTTCACTCACACTCTTAGGACTTGGCCAATATTGGATTGCTTTCACCTTCTCTTCATCAACCTTGATTCACTGGGCTGTAACAACAAATCCTAAAAACATAAGGTGATCTGTCCCAAAAGTACACTTTTTATAGTTAGCAAACAGAGACTCTTTCCTAAGCACTTCAAGAACAGCTTTTAGATGATTCACATGCTCATTTAAACTCTTCCTGTAGATCACAATATCATCAAAATAAACTACAACAAAGTGACCTACGAATGATCTAAGAACATGATTCATCAACCTCATGAATGAATGTACTAGGTGCATTAGTGAGGCCAAATGGCAATAACTAGCCACTCATACAGCCCATGTTTGGTTTTAAATGCAGTTTTCCACTCATCTCCTTCTTTCATCCTAATCTGATGATATCCACTTCTAAAATCAACTTTATAAACACACACAGGACACATGAAGTTCATCTAACATATCATCAAGTCTAGGGATATGATGTCTGTATTTTACACTGATAGTGTTGATGGCTCTACAGTCTACACAAATGTGCCAGATTCTATCTTTCTTTGGCACCAAGAGTACCGGAACAGAAAATTGACTCATGCTTTCTCTGATGTGGAATTTCTTCATCAACTCATCAACCTATCTCTGTAGTTCTTTAGTATCTTCAGGATTGGGTCTATAAGCTGGCCGATTGGGAAGAGAAGCTCTAGGAACAAGATCTATTGATGTTCAATCCCTCTGATTGTTGGCAGTCCATTCGGGCTATTCTGGAAATACATCAGCAAACTCCTGCAAAAGAGACTTAAACTAACTCGGTAGTATCTGTTCATGGTCAGAAGAGGTCATTAGTGCTCCTTTAAGGACAAACAAAGGCATTGATTGTTGGAGATACATAGGTTTCTTAACCTCATTGTTTTGGTCATGAGGTGAATCTCCTTGTCTTTCTTTCCATTATGTGATTTCTCTTTGTCTTTAGCTTCTTGTCTCCTGAGCTTGAGTTGAACTTGGTCTTGATGAACATCCTAAGGTGATAAGGGAGTGAGAAAAATCTTCTTCTCTCTATGGGTGAATGAATGGCGATTTGTGAACACATCATGGATGGCTCGCTTATCATACTGCCAAGGCCTTCCAAGGAGGATATGGCTAGAATCCATAGAAAAAACATCACACACTATCTCATCTTGGTATCTCTCAATGGTTATAGGGACCATAACTTGTTATGTAACCTTTAACTCGCCATCTTCATTCAGCCACTAAATCAAGTAAGGTCTAGAATGTTTTCCAGTTTTCAGACCAAGCGTTGCCGCAAGAGATTCACTAGCCACATTAGTACAGCTTCCACCATCTATAATAAAGCTGTAAACCTTATCATCAATATTGCAACGAGTGTGAATGAGGTTGTCTATTTGATCATGCTTCTCTGGCTTGGACTGAACTTTCAAGGATCTTCTAGTGACCATAAGGTCTCCACGCACTGGATAGTCTACAGCTTCTCAAGCAAGATCATGACTTTCTTGTTAGTGCCCTCACTGGCATAGTGACCAAATCCATGGCACTGGAAGCACTTCATATCGCTGGTTCTTGTGACTGGCGCTTTCCTTTGATCATTTCTACCATACGCCTTTGGTTCTTCTTTTGGTTTCACAAACACTTTGTCTTCTTTACCATTAGCTGGTTCTGGTGGTGTTACCATAAGAGCCTCGAGGATTCGATTTCCTCTTTATGTGCTGCTCAATGAGGATTTCCTTGTGTAAAAGCTCATAGATATCCACATACTCCAGCAACTCCAATCTATCTGGAACATCACGGTTGAGACCAGCTATAAATCTTGCACTACTTGCCTATGAATCTTCATCCACATCAGTTTTCGCAATCAAGATCTCCATCTCCTGATAGTAATCCTCAGCCCTCATGCTTCCTTGGGTAAGTCTTCTCAGGTTCTGATGAACTTCCCTACTGTAATGACCAGGAACAAAACGTTTCTTCATAATAGTTTTGAGTTCAATCCATGAATGAAACTTGTGGCTCTCCTGTTCTCCTCCTGGTTGTAGCAATTTGATCCCACCAATGTATGTTTGTATTGAGAAAATATGAGGAGAATAGTTGAGTTTAGGTGAGATTTGGGTGAAGAACAATGAAGAACAGAGTACGAACAAGAGAATTAGTTTTTGGACAGTTTAGAAAAAGAGAGAGAGTGACGAATTTGAAGATTAAGAGAGAAAAGGGAGATTATTCTCCTTGCTTACATTCATTTTGAGATCTTGCATTATATAGACATACAAGAAACAAAAGGAAACAATAAAATAATGACTCTGGACCACATGGATAGTGACATGTCATGAACAGCTATATTCCTTAAGAGAGACATGTGACTCTCTCCATTTGAATTTAAACTTGTCTAAGAAAGCTCCAAAGGTCTCCTTGCCTTCTTCTGGTCAGAGTACACAAAAGATCTCCTTACCTTTCCTCCCAAGGCAAGTTAGGTCAAGTTAGATAGCTTATAGAGCAAGACTTTACAAACTAGCTTCCACCTCAAGTATCCAGAGCATTTCTTCTCTTTGTCTCTTTTATTTCTCTTTGGTTCTTCATCTCAATACTCCCCCTCAAGCTTGAACATAGGGAATGTTCAAGCTTGGAAACATGAAGAACTTCCCTCATTAAAAACTTACGCGCAAAACCCAGTGGGACAACAAAAAGACACTAAGGAAAAAGAGTAGAAGCCTTCATGTTAGGAGAGTCAGTGAGAAGTGAGGTCTATGAGTCCCAACCTAGAGTGGACGAACTCACAGACTTTGTGGCTTGCTGCCTTTGTGAAGATATCAGCTAGCTGATCTTCACTTCTTGTGTAACAAGGTAAGATGATTTGCTTTTCCACAGCTTGTCTAACCTTGTGGCAGTCTACTTCAACGTGTTTAGTCCTTTCATGGAAGACTGAGTTGCTGGAAATGTGAAAAGTAGCTTGATTGTCACAATGCATTGTGATTGGTGATGTAGTCTCAATCCCTAAGTCCCCAAGCAATCCCTTGATTCATATCAACTCATTGGTGAACTTACTCGTAGCTCTATACTCTGCCTCGCCACTAGAACATGATACAACCTTCTGCTTCTTGCTCTTCCAAGTCACCAAGTTGCCTCCAGGGAATGTGCAATAACAAGTAGTTGATCTTCTATCAACCCTATCTACTGCCCAGTCCACATCACAATATCCTACAATTTCCATTCTTCCATTGCACCCCATCCATACACCTTGACCATGAGCCTCCCTTAAGTATCTCATGATCCTCTCAACCATGTTCCAATTGTGTACTTTATGCGGCCTGCATGTGTTGACTGACTTGATTCAATGCAAAGAAAGTGTCTGGTCTAGTGATGAGTTTCCCAACCATCCTTCTATACTTCTTCACATCATCAATTGGAGTGTTTTCAAACTCCTCCTCTCGCAGGCATTTTCTAGCCATCTTCAAGAGGGGGTTTGGCTGGTCTTCCTCCAAGGTTTCCTGCCTAAGCTAAAAGATAAAGTGTCTACTTACTTTGAGATAAGAAGAGCCCCTCTTTAGAGCGGCATACTTCATTCCCAAGGAAGTACTTGAGTTCACCTAAATACATACTTGAGAAATACCTTGGTTTCTTGGATGACCTCTTTTTCACTGCATGTGATTATTATATCATCCACATAAATCAAGGTGACCACAATGCCTCTTGGACCAGAAGAATGAATAGGGTGTGATCAGCTTCTGATTTCCTGAAGCCTCTTCCATTTAATTTAGTACTCATCTTGTGATACCAAGCTCTTGGTGATTGCTTCAGTCCATAGATTGCCTTCTTGAGTCTTAGAACATTTCCAGGCTTGACAAAGTGCTCTAGACCAGGAGGAGGGTGCATGTAGACCTCATCTTCTAGCTCTCCTTGAAGGAAAGCATTCTTAACATCCATCTGCCATAATTCCCACTCCAAATTTGTTGCAAGTGATAGAATGATTCGGATTGTATGTAGCTTGGCTACTGGTGAAAATGTATCAACATAATCCTCTCCATATGTATGAGTGAAGCCTCTTGCAACCAGTCTTGTTATGTGCCTCTCCACTTTGCCATTTGGTAGGAACTTGATAGTGAACACCTAGTTGCTTGGCACAGCTTTCTTTCCCTTTGGGAGTTCACTTTCCTACCAAGTATCATTGATGATCATAGGCATTTATCTCATCTCCAAACTGATTTTCTCCACTCCTCGAGCTCCATTGCTTCTGCATATGATCTTGGTACATACTGTTGAACCAAATAAGAGTTTGGGTTATGAACTATGAAGAAGGTTAGAGAATGCTTGTGAAATGGAGAGGAAGAAGTTTGGAGGTGTTCGTACAAGTCTGTCCAATGCCGTACAGTTTGGCCGTACAGTTATGGGTCGACCAAAAGTAAGTTTGGGTCGACCAAAGTTACTTCGGGTAAACTAGAGAAGTTACTTCCACGTGGATAAACTTCTTCCTTCCTTCATTCCTTCAGTGTGGTCTAAATGCACTAAACCTTGCGGAAAAGGTCACTGACACGTCTGGAAAGGCTGGCCAAGAGCATATGGTCAAGATGCCAAAGAATAAGCGTGTATAGCTTATGGTCCAAGTATTTTGAATTAGGCACGCCTAAGAGCCTTGACTCCACATGCTTATGTTGAAACCTTATCTTGTATCCGTTAAGCACAGCCATAACCTTCTCTATATATTGGTAACCCATCTCATTAATCAATCAAGCAATTATTTCAAGTCTTCCTTGTTCTCTCTAAGTGTTCTTCATGTTCTTCATTTATGAAAGGTTTCTTAGTTTCCAAATCTCTTCTAAATACTCAATTTTTCATTTTCTCGTTTATACTCAGATTCAACTTAGTCTTTCATGGCATCAGAGCCAGGTTCACTTGAATCTGGGTTTTGATTTCATCTCTCAACGAAGAACACTAAGAACACCTTTTTCATTCGGTGAAGTCTCAAGGTGGAGGGTACCAAAACTACTGTGATTCCCAGTGACACTTAAAGGGGGAAACTATCTCCCTATGGTCTCGTGTGGTGAAGAAAGTAGTGGGGAGTAAGGGTTTGTGGAACCACATCCTCGAGGATGAGGCTCCAAAGCTCATTACTTCATGAAGTCGACAAGGAGATTGTCGTGTGTGATGAAGTGAAGTGGATCCAGGAAGACCAACCTGGTGATGTCCATCCTTCAAAAACTCTTTAGATCCATTGATCTTAGAGGCTTATAGTTACTGTGAAAAGGCAAAGGACCTGTGGGACGCACTCCAGAAGGTGTATGAGATCATCTCAAAACTTACTCGGGTGTTTGAGATCAAACGAGCCATCAACAGTCTAGCACAACAAGATATGGAGTTCACAAAGTACCTTGGGAAGTTTAGATCTTTGTGGTCTGAGCTAGAGATGCTGAGGCCGAGTACAACAGATCCATTTGAGCTCAATGAGAAGTATGAGCAAGATAAATTCGTTGGCTTGCTTCTCACTCTTAACTCTAGCTACAATGATCTAGTGAAACACATCTTGCAAGCTGAGAAGCTACCCACCTTGGTGGAAGTCTGCGCACAGATCCAAAACAAACAAGTATCATAGGGATTGTTTGGAGGAAAGGGGGAGATTAACTTAGCTACTCAAGCCGAGGTGCCTTAAGCCAATAAGGTTAACAAGTATAAAGACATGAGGTTTAATGGTAACTGTGATCATTGCAAAGACAAGGACACAAGAAGCATCAGTGCTGGATCCTTCACCCACATCTCAAACCAGCCAAGTTCATGAAGGACAGGGATGCAAGGGCGAATGTGAGCTATTGATCGGCAGGGAGCTGGACCCTCAACCCGGGCACAAGAGACTGAAGGTCGTGAAGGTGGTGAGAACAAAGCCTTGGTGACATACGCTGCTCAAACCAACCGCCAAATGAGCATGAGTTCATCCGCCGATCAAAACGGATGCTCTCATCAAGATGCTCAAATACAATGGTAATATCTTTGGTAACCTCAGGGTGTATTCTTTTGGTGAATCTAAGGTTGTTAGTTTTCATGATCAAACTGATGCTTATACTCACTCTAGGATTGCTGGTCTATCTCATAGTGCTTGTAGCATGTCTAAACCATTGTTAGTCGATTCAGGTGCATCACATCATATGATTAGTGATAGTAGTCTTATTAAGGATATAGAGCCTGCGCATGGACATGTTATGATTGCTAATGGTGAGAGGATCCCAATAAGCGGTGTAGGCAAGTTAAAATTGTTTGATAAAGAATCTAGAGCCTTTTACATGCCTGAGTTTACATCAAATTTGTTATCTGTTAAGAAGTGTACCAATGACTTGCAATGCAATCTTATCTTTAGTCCTAATGATGTGAAGTTTCAGGATATTGAGATCAAACGTTCGATTGGGCAAGGAGTTACAAAAGGAGACCTTTACTTGCTTGAAGGGCTTACTTCTCTGCCTAGTTAAAAGTCATAGTTGTTCTTTTACATCTGTTCATGCTTCTACTTTGAATAAGAATGCTTTGTGGCATGCTAGACCAGGGCATCCTCGTGTTACAGCTTTAAACTTAACGGTTCGAGGTGTTGTCTTCGAAAATAATGATTGTGAAGCTTGTATCTTAGGCAAGCATTGTAAGACTGTGTTTCATAAGTCCACCACTATCTATGATCACTGCTTTGATTTAATTCATTCATATGTTTGGATTGCTCCTTGCTTGTCTAGAAAGAATCATAAATACTTTGTCACATTCACAGATGAAAAGTCTAAATACACCTGGATAACCTTAATTCCATCTAAAGATAGGGTACTGGATGCCTTTAGAAATTTTCAAACTTATGTGACTAACCATTTCAATGCTAAGCTTAATGCTGTTGCCACTAAATGTTACCTTATCAACCGAACCCCAACCAAAGTCCTTTATGATCAGTCACCATTTGAGGTTCTGAACAAGTATAGGCCAGCCTTAGATCACATCCGGGTCTTTGGTTGTATTTGCTTTGTTCACAACCTAGGGCTGCTAAGGAACAAGTTGGAGGCAAAGAGCACAAAGGGTATGTTTATTGGGTACTCACCAACACTTAAAGGGTACAAATGCTATGACCCGGTTACCAAGAGGTGCTTGTGTCAAGGGATGTAATGTTTGTAGAAGAAAGAGGATTCTATGAGGAGAAGAAACAAGGAGAGCTCAAAGACTTGGCTTTGGATACGCCAGCCGATCTGAGGATCATTTTGGAAGATCTTGGGATCAACTTACCCCAGGATCCAAGGAGTAAAGGAGGACAACAATAATTTTCCCGCACTGCTAATGTGAATGGTTAGGAACCCCACCTCGACCATGAGGGGGGAAATGAACGTGATATGCAGAATCAGCATGATGAAGGATCAGGTTCTCAACATGATCAAGGTGTGGATCAAGTAAATGAAGATGGAGAAGTTGGAAAATGGGAACCAGGTAGAAGAACGAGAGGTCGAGGAGGCTCAACCAGAAGTAGCTCAACCTTTGAGAAGAAGTACCAGGGGGAGGAACCCTCCCTCTTACTGGGTTAATACACGTGTATACTACAATGCACAAGCAGTTGAGCATCCTGCCCAAGTTGTGTGCTCAAATAAATCAACTTACCCACTAGCTTTCTATAAAGCTTGGCATCATGGAATCGTTTGTTATCTTCAATCTCCCCTCACGAGGAATCCTCTACCCATCGTCCATAACCATCCTTGTTGTCTTTCCTCCAAGTTTACCTGCATCTTTCAAGAGATAAAGAGTATACTTCCTTTGGGACATGAAAAATCTTTCCTTGGATCTACAAATCTCAATCCCAACTGTGAGTTTAACAGAGATCAAACCGTGTGTGCTTGTGGTGATTCAGCCACAACTGATTCAGACTTGTCTTGTGTCAAGAGAATGAAAGAGAGAGAGACTTAATATGAGAAAGAAAGGAAACAAGATTGCGGATGAGACAAAGAAAATAGGGAGACTTGATAGAGATTCGTGAGACTTGTAGAACCAGAGACTAAGAGACTTAAGAACATATATTTAGGATCCAGAAAAGATTAGGAAGGAGGAGGGGAAACCCCACTCTCTCACTTAATCTTTACACTCGCCTATAAGTCCTTTAAATAGATAAGAAAGCTGAAAAAAATAAACCCTAAGCATGTGGAGTCAACAAGAAGAGGAGCCTCGGTTTGAATTGTGTGGACAGGAGAGCACACACGTTTTGGACAGGCTGGAACAGTCTGGGCGCACCTAAGGAGAGCTTGGACAGGAATTGGCCACCTATGCACATGCACCTTTCCAATGATAAGTCCAAGTTCATTTCCAGTCTGGAAAAACATCTTGGATAGCATATTCTTCTTATCCTTTTCGACCCAGACATCATTTTTCCTTCTTAGCTTCAAATGGTAACAAGAAAAGTGCTTTGGTTTGGTTTAAATTGATTAAACCGAAGGCAATTCCCAAAACTGTCCAGTTGCTCGACCGTATAGACAGTGTACGGACCACCCATCCGTACACTTCAACCATTGCCCAAACTTGCCCAAATGGAAGATCCAGGAGTGAATTGGTTCGACCATGTCCGTATGGTCCGTTCGGTCGTCCGTACGGTCGACCCTAATTTTGCACATTTTGCCCAATGGCTCCCAAAGCTTCCCAAACACTTCCTTCTTAATCATAAGCCCTTCTTGAACCCTGATCTTATTCAGCATAAGCTTCTGGACCCTCTTTAGTCCTTGATCAGACTTCTAATAGGTTTTGGGCCAAACTTTGCACATGGCCTTTAGTGGTCCCATTTCTCTCTTCAGGTTTAACACTCCCCCTCAAGCTTGACTCTATAGATCCTAAGTCAAGCTTGGAACCGTGAAGTATCTCCTCATTAAAAACCTTACCAAATAAAACCTTCCTTAGGGATAAAACCTTGGCAAGGAAAAGAGCAAGATCCTTCAAGGCCTAGGGATTGGCCATTCAATCTTTGTGCCTTAGAACCCGTGTGGTTGGACACAAAGAAATCTGGACCGTGGCCTAAAAAGTGAAGCAACCTACTCATGGCTTGCACATACATAAAACTCGGCTTGACCTCTTCATAAATTCGGTTTGGGTCTCCCCCTCTCAACTGAATTCAAAGCCACCTTAGAGAAGCTAGGAAACGACCATGATCATCTTCAGTGAGGCTCAAGCAATGGTACCTGATACATTATCCCAAAGGTGCATCAGTACTTATAAATCATTTCATTAGGTTCAACCAGGAAGAACCTTAAACCAAAGCACAATAGTCTCAACAAAATCATTTACACAAGCAACTTAGACCTTCTTCTAAATGATGCAAGGTATGAATGATGATTTACCTAAGACAAATCCATAAGTACTCCTTTCATTTAACCACAGCAATCAGAACCAATTTATTCAAGCATTTTTAAATATCATTTCAAGATTTTAGAAAGACATGATGAATGAATTAATTTGAGTTCAAGTTACTTCCCTTTTGTTTAGATGAGGAGTGATTGGTTTGTCACTTGAATCCTTCACACTCAGCCAGTTTGCAACCTCTTCATGGCAACAACAACTTGATGGGAGGTTGTGTGGATCCTTCTGCTTCAGTTTCAATCACCTCACAATAGAGGCTGCATTGAACTGAGCTTTTTGACACACACAACCATGACTGCTCTGAACAGCCTCTTTCTTAGACAAACCACTACCTAGACCCGGTTGAGTGATCCTTTGTTGAAGTCCTTGCAAAGGCTTGACAGACCATGGACAATGCATATTAAGACTCCCCCTAAAGCTTAACTCCGAGACTAGGGAAGGAGCTAAGCTTGATAAGTGTATGCAGTTCCATGTCCTTAAACCATCAGTCTTAACTAGACTTGATGTTCTAACCCCTTGTGAGTTTTGGCTCTATTCCTTGAACCAGGAACTAATGTTTTTTGAATTATTGAGATGAAGAACCAAAGAGAAGAACACATTGATGAGGAATAAGCAGTCTGGAATGAAGAGAAAGTAATCTGGTCGAGATTTGTATTATGTCCGTACAGGCTGCACAACTAGACCAGGTATGACCTATCTTGTCTTGCAAGGAAAGGCATTTGTGACTTGTGACCCAAACACTTGCCTCAAAAGCCAAAGAGACGTTAGAGCTTGGTTAACCAGAAGCAAGAAGTTTGAATGATTTTGAAATGGCAAGATCACATGTTCCACTTAAGGCTTAGAGCTGTTTATGGGATGTCACTATCTCTGTCCAGAATTTTTTTCTCTAATGTGGTTTAATCTTTGTTTTTTCATTCTGTCTTATTATAGCTTCTCTATATATGTAACCCACTCAGAATGAATGAAAGGCAAGGAGACTTTCTCTCCCATTCTTGTTACTCTCTCAGTCTCTCTCTCACCTCTCCCGAAATCTCCAACTTCTCTCATCAGATTCTCCCAAAAATTTCACTATTCTCAGTCCATGCTTCACTTCCATTCTCAATTCTAACATGGTATCAGAGCTTTAAGCTCCTAAATCCTTTTACATTTCGCAAAATCTATTATATTCTGTTATGTTTCTTCTCTTTACTCTATTTTCCTCTTTTTACTATGTTATTCTCTGGTCTTTCTCTAAAAGGTTTTTGTGTTCTTCACTCTATTATTAAAGCATGGTGCGGCCTAGGATAGGAAGACCTCGTTCCAATCACACTTGAGGGTTGATGGGCGGATCCTTGAGCCTGAGAAGCTCCAGGACGTTGGATGATCTTCACAATAGAGCTATGGACAGCTCTAGAGTTGTTTAGCGACTCATGAGACACATGATAACCCTGCTTCATGTCTAGGATGAATCACAGAAGCTCACGCTACCTTGTGTGACAAAGAAACTTGTTCACCACGTGGACAATGAAGGGAGGTCCCCAATGGGACGAGTTTGAAAGCCAAAAGCTCTGGTTTTTATTAAAATGATGCGTAAGTTACAATATGTGCTACTTTTGGGTTTATAAAGACAATAAAGAAAACTCTAACTAGAAAACCTTATCCTAACTCTAAAAGGAAAAACCAAAACGAAATTCTTAGCTAAAAAGAAAAACTAAAACCTATTTCTAATTGTTTTATAAAACCTTAACCTTAATCCTATTCCTAATGGGTTTAGAAATCCCAAATACTACTCCTAGTTGGTTTACTTAAATAAGAAAAGCCCAAATACACTAAACAGTACAATGCGACCAAGTGAGGCCCATGGTGGCTTATCCTTGCTCTTTATATGCTTATAAGGCCCCTTCTCAGCCAGTAGCACCTTAGGCACGTCCATGTTAAAGCTCAGCTCATCCTTGATGTACCCCTGTTCCAGTTTGCACACAAATATATCCTTCTTAATCCATGTAACATTCTGCTCCATTGAACTCTGATGCAAACGCCATCTTTGTCAAATCTCTATGTGTTGCTTTATAGTGGGTCGTCTCTGCTTACTAATCTCATGTCTTCTATGCTGATTCAAAGCCTGATCAAGTGTACGAAAGGCTGCACCATGAGTAACCTTTGTCTTTTCTCTGTCCATTATATCTCTCATAAGATCATTAAAACTTCTATACAGCCCATTAAATTGTGTCTTGATCACTGTCCTAGCTGCTTCATAGTTGATCTTCAAATCCCTCAGTTTTAGGCTGGTAAGGATCACACCAGAGCATCTCTACCAGAACATCTCAATCAGATCATGAAGCTCCTCAAGATCTTTCTTTTCTGCAAAATCTATTCTGTTTTTTTTTATCAAAAACTTCTATGTTCTTCATTCTATTGTCCAATGGGTAAAAGAAATTCAACCATGGAAATAGAAAGAAGAAGATTGATTCCAGTAACCCTTGAGGGTTCTAACTATTTGGTATGGTCAAGAGGGACAGATTTACCTTGGGGAGTCATGGACTTTGGGACAGCCACATCATGAAGGTCGAAGCTTCAAAGAGGATGACTCAAGAGGATAGTCAGGCTAGTAGTCTGAAGGATGAAAACAAGTGGGTCAGAGAAGATCAGCAAGCACTTGAGATTATCCACAACTCTCTCTCAGAATCAGTCTTGGAAGCTTACTCAGATTTTGAAACTGCCAAGGATCTATGGGAGAGTCTTCAAACAGTGTATGTGAATCTCTCCAACCTGAGCCGTGTGTTTGAAGTCAAGAGGATTATCAACAACCTGAGCCAGGAGAAAGTGGAGTTCAATTAGTGTTTTGGTCAAGGTGTGTGTGCTCTTGTTCAAAGAGAACAAGTATCTCACACTCTCTTTAAAAGGGAAAAGAAGCCAGAGTTTCTTGTAAAAGATATGCACAGTAAGAAAGGAAGAATGGTGCTGGTACCTGTATACAAGAAGGTGAAGAATAAGACATGTCAGGAAGAGTATCAAGAAAATCTGGTTTGATACCAAACCTGTTGGAAGGAAACTCAAGGAGAAGGAGCAACAAAATCTTAAAGATGCATCCATGCATTCAGCCTTCATAAGCAAATCTAATGGAGGAGAAGTGGGGAACAAGGCAAAGATAAATGATGGTCCCATCAGAATGAGTGATATTGAGCATCTAATCAATGCTGCCAAAGCCATAATCTCCTCTGAGAAGTCTGATACACATTCCCTTGTCTCTAAGCCAATTATAATTCTGGAGCTAGTCATCATATGATTAGTGATAATAATCTTATTAGCAATGTTAGGTCTGCTTTAGGGAATGTAGTAGTAGCAAATGGTGATAAGGTGAAGATAGAAGGAATAGGGAACCTTAAGTTGTTTGTTAGGGAATCCACTGCCTTCTATGTGCCTAGTTTTACATCTAATTTGCTTTTTGTGAAAAAGGCCATAGTTGACCTGAATTTTCAGGTGGGTTTTAGGCCTAATGATGTTGAGTTTCAAGATCTTAAGAAATGGAAGGTGATTGGAGAAGGAAACAGAAGAGATGGTTTATACCATCTCCAAAAGACTAAGCCTTCTTCTTCTACTACTACTTTTACTCCTTTATGCATGACCTGCACTAATATCTTGGATAGTATTACTTGGCATGTTAGACTAGGTCATCCAAATTCTCATGCATTAGAGCTCATAATGCCTGATATGTTATTTAGCCACTTAGAATGTGAAGCATGCATCTTAGGAATACATTGCAAATCTGTGTTTCCAACTTCTGAGACCATCAATGAAAAATGTTTTGACTTAGTTCACTCTAATGTTTGGACCACTCCTTGTGTATCTAGGGATAACCATAAATATTTTGTCACCTTTATAGATGAAAAATCAAATACACTTGGCTTACATTGCTGCATTCTAAGGATCGTGTGTTAGATGCATTTATGAACTTTCAATCTTATTTCACTAACCAATTAAAGGCTAATGTGAAGGTACTGAGGTCAGACAATGGAGGAGAGTATACAAGCCATGCATTCAAGATTCATCTGGCAAAACATGGCATAGTCCACCAAAGAAGTTGTCCTTATACTCCTCAAAAAGTGGAGTGGCTGGAAGAAGAATAGGCATCTGATGGAGGTGGCTAGATAAATGATGTTCCATGCAAATGTTCCTAATAGGTTCTGGAGTGATGCTGTGGTGACAGCATCCTATCTAATCAATCGGATTTCTACCAAGGTGTTGAAGGATATCTCTCCTTATGAAGTGTTGAACCAAACCAGAACATATATTCATCACCTAAGAGTGTTTGGATGCGCATGCTTTGTGTTGATACGAGGAGAGAAAAGGAACAAGGTAGAAGCAAAGAGCATGAAGTGTATGTCTATTGGATACTCATATACACTGAAAGGTTACAAGTGCTACAATCCTGCAACAAGAAGAGTACTGGTATCCAGAGATGTGAAGTTTATAACAGGAAAATGGTTTTTTGGTGCGGCCACCATTGGACCTGATGCAACCTTAGACCGAACCAGCAGCCAAGTAGACCAACAAGACGAAGCCATACCTCTAGTCAAATGCAACAGGAGCAAAGAAACCAAATAAACAAAGGAGGAAACTTACCTGGGTGAGATACAGAAGCTGATGGACGAGCTGGAGTGAGTAGACCCATATGTAGCCGACTGGACGAGTGGAGAAGAGCAGCTGGACCAGAATGCCACTCACTGTGATTCTAAGTTTGCGAATCAAACTGAAGACTCAATTTTTTGTGAAGAGCATTATGTTCAAGATAAACATCAGGTGGATCAGCTTCAACAGACGGATGGACGGACTGGCCAACTTCAGGACAGTTTGATCTTCTCAACTGGACCTATTACAAGATCAAATACCAAAGCTCAGAGACAATCTCTTCTGCCTCTGT
Organism: Moricandia arvensis; assembly: GCA_905132765.1. Lineage (NCBI taxonomy): Eukaryota > Viridiplantae > Streptophyta > Magnoliopsida > Brassicales > Brassicaceae > Moricandia > Moricandia arvensis. The sequence continues at coordinate 23,616 of CAJHQP010006406.1, read as the reverse complement.
TTGATCACGTGAGACAAGAGGAGGAGTTAATCAATACTGAAGACAAACCAGCTTGTTCTTTCAACATGAGTTCAATTTGTATTCAATTTAAACCAGTGAGCCAAAGACAATTAGATTTAGGATTTCAATTTGGGTAGACCAAGTTCGAGTGGTATTAGGATTAGGAATTTAATTAGGAATAGTATTAGACTAAACCAACTTGATTCAGGATTAGCGCAAGTGACGTTTTCTATTTATTTGGGCACCACTGGAGTTGTTTACGATCAATATATTCACCAAACTTTCAGCAAATTGCTTGTCTTGTTACTGCTTTCCATGTTCAGCTATAGGAACATTGATATTCACCTAAAGGAAGGAATTCCTTTGTGATTCACCATCGACAATACAAGGTAATCATGTGTCTTTGAGTAGCTACGCATCTCCAAGGCAATCCCATCACCAAGGAGAGAAGTTCATCAACAGATCCGAGTGCTAGTAGCCTCTAGATCGATCCTCTATCCATTCCCTTCAAGTGATCCAGGAAGAACAGCCTATCCAGGCTGCACCAAGTGGTATCAGAGCCACTTGAAGGTTAGGGTTTGCGTTTGTCTACTCAGATCTATCATTCCATCAAACACTTTCTTCTCTTTCTATCTTTTGTTAGCTGAACCGGCCAACCCATGAAAAAAACAAAAATAAATAAGAGGTCTAAGATCTAAAAACAGAAAGAGATCGGCCAAATAAAAGAAAAGAAAAGAACAATGAGCTGAGGAGAAATCCAGCTGGGGTGGTAATGCGGTTTGGCAACTAAATCTTTGAATCTGTCTATCTAAACCACTTGTGATATAGTTCTAGAGCTTAGGTGTTAGAACTTTTACTCTTAACTGACCTCGTGAGAAAGGCAGAGACTTGGCAGCTAAACCGAGTGAGAGAGAGATTTGTTTGTTTTTTGCTTTCTAAATTGTTTTACATGTTACAATGGCTGAAAGGAGATATGTAGAGGACGTGGGTGAAACTGTTGTCCCACAAATTCGACTTGACCAACTGCAGTTTGAAGCTGTGATAGCTGAGATAACAAGGAGAATGGAGAGAACTAACCGAGCTAACATTGACTTACCCGGTAATGATCATGCTGCAGCTGTAGGTGCTGGACGAGCTAGAATGAGACCCAAGATAGGTGCTCGTGCAGTGGAGGAAGAGAAAAAACTTGTGTCACCAGAAGAGAGTGAAGGAGACTCACTAGATGGACAACAACCTAGACACCACAACAAACGTGTGCAGGCTGATGACAACCTTGGCAGACTCAAGTTGAGGATACCACCATTCCATGGCAATGATCCTGACGCCTACCTGGAATAGGAGAAGAAGACAGAGTTGGTCTTCAGTTGCCAACATTACACTAAGGAAAGGAAGGTCAACTTAGCAGCCGCTGAATTATGTGGTTATACTATAAACTGGTGGGAGCAGATTGCATCAACAATGAGGCGCAATGGGGAACCTCAAATCACTTCGTGGTTTGAGATGAAAACTTTGATGAAGAAGAGGTTTGTTCCTGCTCACTATGGACGAGACCTTCACCAGAGATTGAGAAGACTTTCTCAAGGGACAAAGACTGTAGAAGATTATCACCAGGAGTTGGAGACACTCATCATGAAGGCTGAAGTGGCTGAGGATGCTGAAGCAACTATGGCTAGGTTCTTGGGAGGACTAAACAAATATATCCAAGATAGGCTGGAGTTACAGGACTATGAGGACATGGAAGAGTTATTGCACAAAGCCATTCTGATTGAGCAACAAAACAAAAGGAGAAGTATCACCAAGTCTCAATTCGGGTCTTCTTCTAAACCAGCTTACTCAAGGGACGATAAGTCTTTTGTTAAGCCGAAAGAAGGATCCTCAGCAGTAGGTTCCACGCGTGAAGACAAGGGCAAAGAACGAGCACCACCTACTAGGTCCAAAAATCTTAAGTGCTTCAAGTGTCATGGCTTTGGACACTATGCTAATTAGTGTACCAACAAGAAGGTCATGATCATTCTCGAGAATGGACAAGTAGTTTCAGAGGATGAGGATGATCTATCTGAGGAGGACGTGGACTACCCTGTTAAAGGAGAGTTGCTAGTCACCAGGAGGACTCTCAATATTCAACCAAAGGCAAAAGAACATGAACAGAGAGACAACTTGTTTCATACCAGATGTCTAGTCCTAGACAAGGTGTGTAGCTTCATCATTGATAGAGGAAGCTGCACAAACGTGGTAAGTGAGATACTGGTCAACAAGTTGGGCCTTACTGTCCGCAATCATCCAAAACCATACACACTCAATTGGCTAAGTGAAGAAGGTGAAATGTGTGTCACTAAACAAGTGAAGGTGCCCCTGACTATTGGGAGATACCAGGATGAGATCACTTGTGATGTTCTGCCTATGGAGGCTAGTCACATCTTGCTTGGCCGGCCATGGCAATATGACAAGAGGGAAGTACATGATGGCTACACGAACAGACATTCCTTTGTTCACAAGGAAAAACACATCACTCTGGTTCCATTGACTCCACAAGAAGTGCATCAAGATTAGGTGCAACTTAAGCTGGGAAGAGAAGAACCTAAGGCCATATTTCCAGCTTCATTTAAGGAGGACACGACCAAAGTAAGTACTCACAACCTTTTTGCGTCTTCTAAAGAAATCAAGGAGGCGTCGAACACTCAACAGCCCATGATTCTAGTTTTGTTTAAGGAGTTACTAACCACTGTTGCTAACCATGAACCAATTATTCCAAGAGAGATTGAGAGACTTTTGCAAGAGTATAGGGATGGCTTCCCAGAAGATAATCCAATTGGTTTGCCACACATCAGAGGTATTGAGCATGAAATTGACTTTGTACCAGGAGCCTCACTTCCAAATCGTCCAACATACATGACCAATCCTGTTGAGACCAAGGAGCTCCAGAAACAAGTCAATGATCTCTTGGAGAACGGCCACATCAAGGAGAGCATGAGTCCTTGTGCTGTACCTGTTCTAGTGGTACCCAAGAAGGATGGAAGCTGGCGCATGTGTGTGGATTGCGGATCCATCAGCAACATCACATTTAAGTATGGACACCCAATCCCTCGCTTAGATGATATGTTAGATGAGTTATATGGTTCATGTGTCTTTTCTAAAATTGATTTAAAGAGTGGTTACTACCAAATTAGAATGAAAGGAGTAGAGTGGAAAACAGCCTTTAAGACTAAGTTAGGATTGTATGAGTGGCTTGTTATTCCATTTGGTCTTACTAATGCACCTAGCACTTTCATGAGGCTAATGAACCATTTCTTGAGAGCTCTTATATGTCGATTTGTGGTTGTGTACTTTGATGATATCCTGATTTACAGTAAGACCATGAAAGAACATGTTGAGCACTTCAGCCATATCTTAGATGTGCTTAGGGAAGAGTCTTTGTATGCTAACTACAAGAAATGCTCTTTTGGAACAGATAACCTTGTCTTACTAGGTGTTTTTGTGACATCACATGGCATACAGGTTACTGAAGGAAGATGAAGGCTATCAAGGAGTGGCCGACTCCTAAAACCATTGGGGAAGTCAGAAGTTTCCATGGATTTGTTGGCTTCTACCGGAGGTTTGTGAAATACTTCAGTACAATTTCTGCCCCACTCACTGGAGTCATCAAGAAGAGTGTGGGATTCATCTGGGGACAAGCTCAAGAAGATGCATTCCAGCTACTGAAAGGGAAGTTAATTAGTGCTCCTTTACTTGTACACCCTGACTTTCTTAAAACTTTTGAAATAGAGTGTGATGCATCTGGAGTGGGAATTGGAGCTGTGCTGATGCGAGAGAGGAGGCCTATAGCTTACTTCAATGAGAAGCTTGGAGGCGCCACATTGAACTACCCAACCTAATGACAAGGAGTTGTATGCCTTGGTGAGAGCTCTTCAGACATGGCATCACTACCTTTGGCCTAAAGAATTTGTGATCCACACATATCATGAATCTCTTAAGCATCTCAAAGGGCAACATAAGATGAACTAGAGACATTCTAGGTGGGTTGAGTTCATCGAGACCTTCCCTTATGTCATCCAGGAGAAGCAAGGTAAGGAGAATGTAGTAGTTGATGCACTCTCAAGAAGGTATGTTCTTTTATCTTCAATGGAATCAAAGTTTTTGGGATTTGAACACCTAAGCCTTGTTATGCTGATGATCTTGAGTTTCTGGAAGCTTTTAGAGACACTAAAAAAACATGCTAGGGAAAGTTTTATCAAGTGAAAGGTTTTCTTTTCTTTGATAACCGCTTGTGTGTACCTTGTGGTTCTTTGAGAGAACTATATGTTAGGGAAGCTCATGGAGGAGGGTTGATGGGTTACTTTGGCATAGCCAAGACACTGTCTACCTTGCATGAACACTTCTACATGTGAAAGTAGGCCAAGTCCAAGGTTCAACCAACAGGTTTGAAAATCCACTCCCTATTCTTACGGAACCATGGGTTGATATCTCTATGGAATTTGTTTTAGGACTGCCTAGAACTAGAAATGGTAGTATAGCATCTTTGTGGTGGTTGATATGTTTTCCAAGATGGCACATTTCATACCTTGCCATAAAATAGATGATGCATCTTTAGTGGCTGACCTATTCTTTAGAGAAGTTGTTAGATTGCAAGGAATGCCAAGGACTATAGTTTTTGATAGAGACTCCAAGTTCCTTAGCTCTTTCTGGAAAACCTTGTGGGGGAAATTATGAACTAGATTGCTATTTTCAACTACTTGTCAACCACAAACCGATGGGCAAACTGAGACTGTCAATAGAACCTTGTTTACTCTCTAGCGTGCTATCATCAAAAAGAACATTAGGACTTGGGAAGACTTTTTGCCTCTTGTAGAGTTTGCATACAATAGGTCAATGCATTCAGCCACTAAGCTCACTCCTTTCCAAGTCGTGTATGGATTTAATCCATTGTCTCCCTTAGACCTGTTTGCTTTACCTTTGAAACAATAAACTAACCTTGACGGTCAGAAAAAGGCCGAGTTTGTTAGATCTTTGCATGAACAGGTCAAGAGGAACATAGAGGACCGCACCAAAATGTATTCAAGAAAGAAGAACAAAGGCATAAAAGAATTGGTGCTGGAACCAGGTGACCTCGTGTGGATTCACCTTAGAAAGGACAGATTCCCTAATGAGAGGAAGTCCAAGCTGATTCCAAGGACAGATAGTCCATTCAAAGTGCTTAAGAGAATCAACAACAATGCTTACCAGATTGATCTCTAAGGTAAGTACACCATTAGCTCAACATTCAATGTTTCTTACTTGATCCCTTTTGTTGCAGTTGAATAGAATTTGAGGTCAAATCCTCTTAACGGAGGAGGGATGTTGTGGCCACCATTGGACCAGATGCAACCTCAGACCGAACCAGGAGCCAAGTAGACTAACCAGACGCAGACATAACTCGCCAAACACAGCAGGAGCAAAGAAATCAAAAACCAAAGGAGGAACCTTACCTGGGTGAGATACAGAAGCAAATGGACAAGCTGGAGCGAGTAGACCCGTATGTAGTCAACTGGACGAGTGGAGAAGAGGGGCTGGACCAGAATGCAACTCAGTGTGATTATAAGTTTGCAAATCAAACTGAAGACTGAACTTTGCGTGAAGAACATTATGTTCAAGAAAAACATCATGTGGATGAGCTTCAACAGACGGATGGACGGACTGGCCAACTTGAGGACGGTTGGATCTTCTCAACTGGACCTATTACAAGATCAAAGACCAAATCTCATAGACAAGCTCTACTGGCTCGGTTTGATCACATGAGACAAGATGACGAGTTAATCAAGACTGAAGATAAACCAGCTTGTTGTTTCAACATCTTTTCGATTTGTATTTAAATTAAACCAGTAAACTGTAGACAATTAGATTTAGGATTACAATTTTGGTAAACCAATATCGAGTAGGATTAGGATTAGGAATTCGATTAGGAATAGGATTAGACTAAACCAACTTGGTTTAGGATTAGGGAAAGGGATTTATTCCATTTATTGAACGCCGCTGGGAGTTGTTTACGATCAATCTATTCACAGAACTTTCACCAAACTGCTTGTCTCGTTACTGCTTTCTCTGTTCAGCTAAAGCAACATTGATCTTCACCTAAAGGAAGGAATTCCTTTGTGATTCATCATAGACAATACAGGGTAATCATGTATCTTTGAGTAGCTACACATCTCCAAGGCAATCCCATCGCCAAGGAGAGAAGTACATCACAAGATCCGAGTGCTAGTAGCCTCTAGATCGACCCTCTATCCATTCCCTTCAAGTGATCCAGGAAGAACAGCCTATCCAGGCCGGACCAGTTTTATTCTGAGAAAAATTGGGTTTTATACAAGCATCAGACAAGGCCAATAATCTGAGGATCATCTTAGAGAATCTTGGAATCAGTTTATCAAGGGAAAAGGAGAGCACCAGAGAAGCTACTCCTGCTCACGAGACTGAACAAGAATCGGAAGAAGTCACTCATTCTGATCCTGAAGGGGGCAATGAACAAGAACCAGAAAGGCAACGTAGTTCAGAAGTTCATGATCAGGATTGTCTAGAAGACCATGAAACTAAAACTGCTCAGGATCATGAAAAAGAAGAGCAAGAAAAACAACATAATCAGGTTCAAACTCTAAGAAGAAGCAGAAGGATCATGGCAAGCCTTCCTGATCATAACCCAAGCCAAAACAATCAATTTAAGCCCAGATCGTCCACACACACACCCATAAGCCAAGCCTTCTTTTGATTTCTATCTGCTGCTGATCCGGGTTACATCAAGTGGCTAAGCTACATACCGTTCGAATTATTCTCTCTCTTGCAACAAATCTGTAGTGGGAATTATGGCAGATGGATGTCAAGAATTCTTTCCTTCAAAGAGAACTAGAAGATGAAGTCTACATGCATCCTCTTCCTGTTCTATAGCACTTGGTCAAGCCTAGAAATGTTCTAAGACTCAAAAAGGCCATCTATGGACTAAAGCAATCACCAAGAGCTTGATATCCAAAAGGCATTGTAATCATCTCGATTTATGTGAATGATATAATCATCACATGGAGTGACAAAGAAGGCATCCAAGAAACCAAGGTCTTTCTCAAATTTGTATTTGATATTAAAGATTTAGGTGAACTCAAATACTTCCTTATAATTGAACTATGCCGCTCTAGAGAGGGCTCTTCCTATCCCAAAGGATGTACACATTTGATCTTTTAACAGAGGCAGGAAACCTAGGAAGAAAATCAGCCAAAACTCCTCTTGAAGATGGTGATAAGGTGCTGCAAGAGGGGGAGTATGAAGGCACTCTATTTGATGATGTAAAGAAGTCTAGAAGGATGGTTGGGAAACTCATCTATCTGACCATCACTAGACCAAATATCTGCTTCGCTGTGAACCAAGTCAGCCAACACATGCATGCGCCTAAAGTAAACCACTGGAACATGGTTGAGAGAATAATGAGATACTTAAGGGAGGCTCCTGGTCAAGGTGTATTGATGGGGTGCAATGGAAGCACATAAATTGTGGGATATTGTGATGCTGATTGGGCAGGAGATAAGGTTGACAAGAGATCAACAACTGGTTATTGCAAATTTATTAGAGGCAATCTGGTGACTTGGAAAAGCAAGAAGCAGAAGGTTGTGTCATGTTCAAGTCCTGGGGCAGAGTATAGAGCTATGAGAAAGCTCACCAGTGAGTTGATATGGATCAAGGGATAGCTTGGGACTTGGGGATTGAGACTACATCACCAATCACCATGCATTGTAACAATCAAGCTCCTATTCACATTTCCAGCAACTCAGTCTTCCATTAAAGGACCAAACACATTGAAGTAGATTGCCACAAGGTTAGACAAGCTGTGGAGAAGCAAATCATCCTACCTTGTTACACATGAAGTGAATACCAGCTAGCTGACATCTTCACAGAGGCAGCTAGCACCAATGTCTGTGAGTACATCCACTCTAAGTTGGGACTCATAGACCTCACTTCTCACTAACTTCCCTAACATGAAGGCTTCTACTCTTTTTCCTTAGTGTGTTTTTGTCCCATTCGGTTTTGCAAACTAAGGTTTTCATGAGGGAAGTTCTTCATGTTTCCAAGCTTGACTAGTCACTATGTTCAAGCTTGAGGGGGAGTAATGAGATGAAGAACCAAAGAGAATAACACATTGATGAGGAATAAGCAGTCTAGAATGAAGAGGAAGTAATCTGGTCGAGATTTGTATTCTGTCCGTACAGGCTGTACAACTAGACCAGGTATGCACTATCTTGGCTTGCAAGGTAAGGCATGTGTAACTTGTGAGCCAAACACTTGCCTCATAAGCCAAAGAGACGTAGGAGCTTGGTTGACCAGAAGCAAGAAGTTTGAATTAATTTGAAATGGCAAGATCACATGTTCCACTTAAGGCTTAGAGCTGTTTATGAGATCTCACTATCTCTGTCTAGAAGTTTGTCCTATTATGTGGATTATTCTTTTTTTATTAATTCTGTCTTATTATAACTTCTCTATATATGTAACCCACTCAGAATGAATGAAAAGCAAGGAGACTTTCTCCCATTCTTGTTTACTTTCTCTCTCTCTCTCTCTCAGCTCTCTCTCTCTGACCTCTCACGAAATCTCCAACTTCTCTCATCAGATTCTCACACAAACTTCATCATTATCGGTCCATTCTTCACTTACATTCTCAATTCTAACATGAATAACCTTAAGAGCCCTTAGAAGGTAGTCTCTCATTGTATGATATCCCACTATGTACTTCTTGTACACTTTAGGACTATCATGTCCAAGTGGTATCATACAATGGCATCAGCCTCTCATTGCATACTCAGTCACACTACACTTTTTGTAGTTTGGGGACTGACTCGTCCAGTGATGATATGCAATGGCAATAAACATTTTTCTTGTCACTATGTTTTGTCATTGTATCACTTTCTTGTGTACCTAACATCACCACAACTCAATGCAAACAATTAGATCATCCCATTGGGACCAAACCAAGATCACAAATATGGTTTGATTACCAATGCCTCAACAAAACAAAGTCGTGAAATCAGCAAACCACAAGAACAAGACTTTAAGCAGACTTAACTTCTCTAGATGCAATGCAAGTTTGAAAACAAAGCACTTGCAACTAGGCTAGAATTTAAATACTCCATATACTAATGCAACTGATGACATGCATATTAAGTAAAATGCCAATGAAACATATACTAATCACCATTAGCTTAATCAAGACCATCAAACCAGCAGCTTAGACATGTTTTTAAAAGCTACTAGAACACAAGATGGATTAGATAATTGTACGACCTCGATAAGCTTCAAATTTATGTTCTGGAAACCAATGCACGTCCCATAAAGACTATGGGCCGTAACACAACTTAATGGGCTCATTGGAGAGCTTTTTGGCCTGATTCGTTTAGATATTGGACCGACAGAAGGCTATGGGATTGATGAGGCCTTTATAAAGATAGGAATGAATAAGGACCAACATGTACGTCTAGTATTCAACCTGATTGACCAAGGAATTGATGTAAGAAAGCTTGTTGGACAGGAAATGAAATGGGTGGTCTGGCATGATCGAGAAATGGACCGGTCAAACCGACATGGCCGAGAAATGAGTTGGAAATGGAAGATGAGGAAGCAGAGCTGGAAATGGATTATCAGAAGTATTTTCATCATTCAAACGATCTTAAGGAGGTACTTGGTCGTAGCAGAAACAAGATGGATTGAGCCAAAGCAAGAGTTGTTCAAAAAGGCCTTTATCGGCCTAAAAATGGAAAGACAAGCCAGCTTGGATTATGATTGGCCCAAGAAGATTAAGCACGTACAAGATGGTTTATCTTCAGTTTATTTATGATTTTATTAAGTTTAAACCAATTACGATTATGTTTGGTTATCATACACCAATTTGCAATAGGATTCGGATATGGTTTTTACAAAACCTACTTAGTTTTGGTTTATGGTTTTTTAGCTTAGGATTTCGTTTTCTTCTTTCTTATTTATGTATCCACGAGCCTCCATGTAAACAATCAACCATCATTCAATAAAATTAAGCTTTGGCTCAGAAAATCGTCTCGTAGGAGACTTCTCTATCTTGTTCACGTTGGTGAGCAGTTTTATATCACATTAAGGAAGAGTTAAACCTTATGTGATCCATCATATACATCAAGCAGGAAGCCCCTGTGTCTCAGGAGTAGCTAAACATCTTTAGAGCATATCAAAGTTCTAGGGAGAAGACCATATCCTTCATCTATCATCGATCCACACCCCCTTCAAGTGATCCAGGGAGAGACATCCATTCCAGGGCCGTACCAAGTGGTATCAGGGCGAATTGAAGATTAGGGTTTGATGTTCTATCCTAGGAGCACGAAATCTATTAAATACCAAGCAGATCTTCCATGTATTCTTTTGGAATCAATAAAAACTATGAGAAGAAGGCTGAGAGCAAAGCAACCAAGGAGTTGTTGCAGAGAAGAGAAGTTTTCCAGATTCCACCCTTCTATGGAGAGTTTGATCTAGATACGTAGTTATAATGGCAAAAGGAGATGGATTCAATCTTTAACTGCCAGAGACGTACAGAAGAGAAGCAGGTTAGCTAGCAACTACTGGATTATGTGGATATCACTTGACTGGTAGTATCAGACAGCTAACAATAGAAGACGATATGGAGAGCAACATATTTCTTCTTGGTATGAGATGAAAGTTGTCATGAAGAAAAGGTTTGTAGCTAAGGGGTATGGTCAAACTGATTTGGAGAAGTTGCATAGTTCAGCTAGGGCACGACCCAGGTCAGCCAGAGATGAGCCAAATACCTACTGTGGTCGCGAGGCACAAAGAAAGTTGCAGCTACATAAAGCATATCTTGATGAATTGCAAAGCCCACAGTTCAAGGAACACCTAAGGAACATGATAGATAAATCAGTCAATGATGTGATGAATAACCCACAACAAGAGTTCAGTCCCACGTCCAGCATCAAGAGATGATCAGCTAAGTTGTTACCAGATGGAACAAGAAACGAAGAAAGAAGAAACTGCAGCAAAACAGGGTGAGAGAAAACAAGAGTTTTAATCATTACCCACCCTCTTTTCAAAGCAGAAAACTTGGACACCCTTCTGAAACACGTGGAGAGATCATCAGTTATATGTGATCACGTGCCTGGTCTGAACCAAGCTGAAGAAGGAGTGCTTGATGGATCACCTGAAGCTCATGAACTGGAACTTACAACTATGGTTGAAGAAGGTGAAATCATTGAATATTTTTCTTGTGATCTACTAACCTAACCTTCTGTATGGATTCAACTAGCCTAGTGGAGCATTAGAGGTTTAACAAGGGCCTGCAACAAATTGTTTTCAAACCAGGAGGAAGCTTGTGTTTACATAAAAGCATCAATAACAATCTGATCCAAATAACAGCAGGATTGAAGCTTGACTTGAAAGTTTATTGCATGAACAGAGAGAACTAATGCTCGTTTCTGGTTTATCCAAGCTGAGTTCACGTGCCAAGAAGTCTAAGATCAAGGATTTTATTTTGTATTAGTGGAGAGAAGCTCAATCAAAGCAATGAGATATGAACTAAACAAGGAGAAGAAATTGCTTGCTCTAAGTGTTACTTGTAATGAGCATAGTCCAGTGACGCCTCTAGGACGTGTGAAGGATTTAAAAAGCTTTGTGTTTGAGCTTGGAGGGGAGATAAACGTGCACAAGAGCTTTAAGAAAACCATGTTCCAAAGAGAAATAAATAAGCTGAGTTTCGACCATCTTTTCATCCTTGAAGAGCTGGATTTGAGGACAAATCCTTTTAAAAGAGGAGAGAATGGTGCGACCTGGATCAGTTTCAAATTTATGTTCTGGAAGCCAATGCACGTCCAAGAAAGACTATGGGCCATAACACATCTTAATGGGCTCATTAGACAGCTTATTTGCCTGATTCATGAGATATTGGACCGACAGAAGGCTATGGGCCTTGATGAGGCCTTTGTAAGGATAGGAATGACTATGGACCAACATGGACATCTATTATTCAACCTGATTGACCAAGGAATTGATGGAAGAAATCTGGTTGGACAAGAAATGAAATGGGTGGTCTGGCATGATCGAGAAATGGACCGGTCAAACCGACATGGCCGAGAAATGAGTTGGAAATGGAAGATGAAGAACCATAGCTGGAAATGGATTATCAGGAGTATTTTCATCATTGAAACGAGCTTAAGGAGGTAATTGGTCGTAGCAGAAACAAGATGGATTGAGCCCAAGCAAGAGATGTTCAAAAAAGGCATTTATCGGCCCAAAAAGTGCAAAGACAAGCCAGCTTGGATTATGATTGGCCCAAGAAGATTAAGCACATACAAGATGGTTTATATTCATTTTATTTATTATTTATTAAGTGGAAACCAATTAGGATTAAGTTTCGTTATCATAAACCAATTTACAATAGGATTAGGATATGGTTTTTACTAAACCTACTTGGTTTTGGTTTAGGTTTTTTTTTTAGCTTAGGATTTCGTTTTCTTCTTTCTTATTAATGTAGCCACAAGCCTCCATGTAAACAATCAAATATTATTCAATAAAATTAAGCTTTGGGTCAGACAATCGTCTCTTAGGAGACTTCTCTATCTTGTTCACGTTGGTGAACAGTTTTATATCTTCTGTGATCCATCCTAGACATCAAGTAGGACGCCCCTGTGTCTCAGGAGTAGCTAAACATCTTTAGAGCATATCATAGTTCTAAGGAGAAGACCATCTCCATCATCTATCATCGATCCACACCCCCTTCAAGTGATCTAAGGAGAGACAGCCATTCTAGGGCCGTACCAGATAAGATAATAGCAAAAACAAGATAACATAATTCGGGTTGAAACAGAACCTATATGCTTATGCAAATGCAACAAAGCTTTCTTAATAACACAATTCATATAGTTGGGACAAACTACTTAACACTATAACACAATCATGGTGATAAAAGCTATGACAATAAATGAATGCAACAAACTTGGACAGCAACAATATGAATGTGATAGATTCAATCCGAATGAACTAGCAACAATATGAATGTGATAGATTAAATCCGAATGAACTAGCAACTATATGATCTATTCTAGACAACCTAAGAAGAAGCCAAGAGAATGTGGGATAAACACCACTCAATTCATAACCAACTAAATATTGAAATAAGAAATAAATAGATAAGCAAAGAGAGGATCTGGAATCACTTGAAAAAGAAGCAACAAATCGAAGCAGACTTCGAATGCAAGTATGTCCATACAACACTTGCCTCCCAAGTCAACCAAGCTTAACCTAACGTGTCTTCAGGGTCAAGGCAAGTTTAAACTTACCTTGGTTGACATCCGTAGGAGGAGAAGATCGTTGGAGATATTATGGGAATAAGAGGAATGAATAAAATAAGCAGAGTCACATGTTCCACTTCTGCTCTCTCTGCTCCAGCCATTGATGACAAGTCTCTCTGCTTCTGCCCTCTCTCTCTCTCTCTCTCTCTCTCTCTCTCTCTCTCTCTCGATATGAACGTTTTACTATCGGGTATCTAATATGGACGAATCTGAAATTCCTAGATTTAGTTTTTCTCCTTAGGAAACCCTAATTCTATTTTAGGAAAGTTTCTATTTTAGAAAGTTTCTATTTAAGGAAAGTTTCCATTTTGGGAAACTTTATTTTAGGAAACCCGTAATCTAAGCCTTTATATCATGTTGCAGTGGACTGCTTCTTCCGTCTATCTTTTTTCGTCGATCATTTTAAAATTCGTGGCAAATGTGAGGGTCTATTCCGTAATCCATAATAAATAGAATTCTTCCTATCGTAGTTTAGTTTCGAAACATGTTCCGTCTGCTTGAATCGAGTCTTGCTTGATAGTTAGGATATTGATTGTAAACCGGAAATTAGGGGTCTAGAGGATTCAACCGTTGATTGGATTGTTTGATGTTAAGTGATGTTATATATATATATATATATAATAGTTATGAATATAAGGACTATGTGAGAGATTGCGGGGGCCGGAGACGTCTGGGCTATCGACGCAGTTGTGTGCGATTGCGGGGTGAAGAGACGTTGCATATCGATGCAGAGTATGATTGCGGGGGTACAGAGACGGACTTCTGTACTATCGAGTTAGAGTATGTATATCCCTATGAGGAGAATGCGGGGGTGAATGGACTAGCCTTATGCTATCATCGCATTGTTTGTTTTGTGTGATGCTTTACGCATCGTGTGTGTTCATGTTAGAGCTAGAATTTCGTAGTGGGAATTCTATTTATTTAGTGAGAGGTTTGCGTGTCTAGCATCCCATACCTCACTGAGTGTGTCATGTCCCCGATCCTAGGCAGGATCGTTGGGACGGACCATGGTACAAGAAGACGTACCAGCAAGGCCTTAGGGTCTAACCATGAAATATCATGGTCCGGAAAATAGGTTAGGTGCATCAGAAAGCTGAGACTTAACCAGGAAAGGATGGAAATGAGCTTAATGCAGCTGGGAGGTGTAAGGGAGAGCTCAAAACAGCTCAGGACAGCTTGAGTCAGCTCGACCAAGCTCTGGGTAAGCTCTGGGTAGCTCCGGGGAGCTTTGGGGAGCTGGACAAGAGTATAGGCAGCTGGACGATGCGCGGATGAATCTCGGACCAGCTGGAAGAAGCTCCACCAGCTCGGGGTAGCTCAGAGGTAGCTCACTCCAGGAATGTCAGCTAGCTGGATCTGATGAACTAGCTCAGTCAGCTGGAGCAGCTAGTGGTCAGCTCATCTCAGCTCGGTGAAGTGTTATGGTCCGGGCCGGTGTGGACGGGTCATGGGTGGTTATGGGTCCGGTTGGGTCTTGCCTGATCCGGCAAGGGTCCGTGGGTCTTGTAAAATTAAAAAGGGATCCAGGAGGACAAATGGGCCTATTTCCAGACAGCCCACACGCCCAAGAGAGCAGTTGGGCGGTTTTGGGCAGAAAGGGTGGGATTGGGCAGTTTGGCGGTTTTGGGCAGTCTTGTGCCCCCAATTTGTTCATGTTCACCCAGAGAAAGTTACCCAAATCCTTCCTATAAATATAAGGCCCTCTGGAAGAAATTAAGGAGTCAGAAATATTAGGCAAACCTCTGCCAAAATCCAGAGAGAAAAGAGAGAAAGAAGAACCGAGTTTGAAGGCTAGATCCGTGTGAGTGATAAGGCGTGTGATCTCTCCAACCGTGTGGATTCTGTGAAGATCAAGGCGCAGACATGGATACCAGACAGAGGGATCGTGGTAAGGAGAAGGAGAAGGATCATGGCCAGAAGGATCGATCCTCTAAGGTCAGTGCTGTGGATCATGTAAACCATAGGCATGGACCATTGTGTGAAAACATGTGGTTTATAATCTCTAGAACTCTGATCACGCCCATTTCTGTTTGTGTAAT
This sequence comes from Moricandia arvensis, assembly GCA_905132765.1. NCBI lineage: Eukaryota > Viridiplantae > Streptophyta > Magnoliopsida > Brassicales > Brassicaceae > Moricandia > Moricandia arvensis. Next base: position 8,252 of record CAJHQP010006406.1, on the reverse strand, counting down.
TTTTATATCTTCCTCTCCTGATAAACCTATGAGAGTTTGGTGATCATAGAGGCCTTCTCATGGACCAAGCACCAGGCTGGTTCAATTGGACAGTTTCCTGGCCAGAAATGAGTTCCATGATCCCAAACTACTTTATATATGTTCGATTGACTTAAAAACTTGAGTATTGATGTTTTAGGATTTATAAAAATTATTGAAAAAGACTAGACACTATTTGGACTTGATTTTCTCAAAACCATATTCTGGTCTTAGGGCTGTTTGGGTCGGATCTCAGGGTTAGGGACGGTTTCTGGTGATTCCGACCATGGATTCCTTCTAGTTAGGATTTATCACGAATTCTCATGAATTTTATTTAGTTTTTGGACCATTTTTGAAAAAGGGTCAGAGTTGGTCCAAGATAGTCCTTAGGCGCAGAACCATGCAATTGCCTAGAACTGTGTACTAGGTTATTGGATTATTATGTATTGATTGCACTTGACTGGTTATAGAACATGTTTGCTTGTAGTCATACTGGTACCTGAGGGTAAGGCTGGTACTGGGTGGCGTGGACCACAAGTATGGAGCTCGTTGTGATTATGCAGGGAAGGTCAGGTGTGATCTGATCATGGCAAGGAGGGACGACCTGATTCATGGATGATGGATCAAGGTGTCTGATCTGATTGATGAAAGGATGCATCGGTTGTAAGAGCAAGACTGATCAGGTTCAATGGGACATGGTTCCATGGCCGGTTAGGTATGTGTGAAGACTCATCAGGTCTGAGTCATGTGGGGTGGTTGGTTGATTGACTTAGGATCTGATGAGTATTGTTAGTCCAAGAGAGGGACTTGGTATCATATTCTACAAAGCATAAGGATGATGCATGAACTGAGAAGAGCCAGATGCATGTCATTTACCATTGAAGACTTCCCAAAGGTTACTTGTTCAGTGGGGATGGTTGGTTGAATGACTAAGTACCCAAGGGGAGATGTTTGTGCAGGTATAAGAGAGTTGGACGAGTTGGCAGGGAGCTGGGCTCAGCTATCTTGTAGCTCGATCAACTGGAAGAGAGTAGATGGAACCTTAGGTGAAGTGGATAAGCTTACGTAGCTGGATGAGCTAGCTAAACAAGCTGAGGCAGCTGGCTTTAGCTCAGTTCTAGCTAGCTGAGGTTAGTCGGCTCGAGTAGCTGGATGAGCTAGCTAAGTCAGCTAAGAGGATGAGCTAACCAATTCAGCTGGACCGATGAGCTAACAAGCTCCGTGGATGTGGCAAAGGTATGACTTAGCAATAACTTATTAGGATACTAGTTGAACGGTTTAGGGGAATGGAACCTCAGAATCGTATGACTTGGTTTGGGTTCAGAATCAATCTCTAAGCTAAAAGGTAGTTGTAATACTAACCAAGAGCTGAGGTGGTTCGACTGGACAAGTGTTAGATTGGTTTTAGACCAATGGTTAATATAGTATAATCCGCTGCGTATGAGTTGAACTGATCTAAGCTAGGGAATGACTAAGGTATTCTTGAGCTAAGATCTAATTTAGCCCTCGCCTATGGGCGATAATAAAGATAAAGGGCAAAAAATTTAGGGGTTCGGTCTGGAAGAGGACTGAGCGACGTGAGGCTTCGACCGTGGCTTGAGAGGCCGGGATCTGGTCTTACAGAGTGACTCCCCTGTTGCTCACCCATCCTTGTTCCCCTTTAAGGTGAGGTCGACGATTAGGAGTGATCTTTTTGGATCAGTGCTTTTAGGAGTTTTCTTGTTATTTTTCAGAGTTCTCGATTTATGCTTATCGTTCTTTCCAGACATTATTCTATTTAGTGGATTTTTGGTGTTGATTTGACTTTTAAGAAAGTAATAAAGTGGAGTTTTCAGGAGTTTAATATTTATTAAGTTAATACGAAAATGCGGGTCTCACAATTTGGTATTAGAGCGGGTTCCGTCCCGGCTCTGACCCGGGATGGCGATTCGTGGAGACCTGGTTTAATCGGTTTTGGTTGAAGGAGAGTCAATGCACACTTTATTTGACACGGGAGCTTCGCACAACTTTGTGAGTCCACGTTTGGTCACATATTGGCCTTTTCGAGGTGTCTTTGAGCCAAAGACTAAGCAAATTCAGACCACTGGCGCAAAGCTATTGGGAGCCATTGGCGTTCATCGAGATGTACCAGTTATACTTGGAGGGATCGAGTTCGTCGGAGACTTGGCAGAGTTGGAGCTGAATTACTATGACGTTATACTTGGTATGGATTGGTTGTCAAGGCATCGAGTGGTGTTAGATCATATTCCTAAGGCGTATGGGAGGATTACATTTCAGGGTATTCAGACACACCTCAGCGTTTCTATAGTCTCTATGTTGCGAGCTGAGGAGCTACTGGAGAGAGGAGCAGAGGGTTACTTTGCTACCATTTCGATGGCTAAGGAAGATGGACAGCAGGAGCTACAGAATGTTCCAGTAGTTGCAGAGTATGAGGATGTATTTGAGGCCCTAAAGGGACCACCACCAGCTAGAGGGGACATACTCACGATTGAGTTGGATCCAGGGACAGCGCCAGTTTCACGAGCTCCATACCATTTGGCGCCAGCAGAAATGGCAGAGTTGAAAAAGCAGTTGGAGGAGCTACTGGATAAGGGTTTTATCAGACCAAGTACTTCACCTTGGGGAGCACCGGTATTGTTTGTGAAGAAGAAAGATGGGAGTTTCAGACTTTGTATCGACTACAGAGGCTTGAACAAGGTGACCATCGGGAAAAAGTATCCGCTACCTCGTATTGATGAATTGTTGGATCAGTTGCAGGGAGCTTCATGATTTTCTAAGATTGATTTGGCATTAGGGTATCACCAGATTGCTATAGCTTATGAGGATGTGAGGAAGACGGCCTTCCGTACACGTTATGGACATTATGAGTTTGTGGTGATGCCATTTGGGTTGACGAATGCCCCTGCAGCGTTTATGAAGCTCATGAATGATGTGTTTCGCGAGCACCTGGATAAGTGTGTGATTGTCTTCATCGATGATATCTTGATATATTCTCGTAGCAGAGAGGAGCATGCAGAACATTTGCGGATTGTGTTTGAGAAGCTCAGAGAACATCAGTTGTTTGCTAAGCTGAGTAAGTGTAGCTTCTGGCAGATGAAGATTGGGTTTTTGGGTCACATGGTTTCTGAGGCAGGGGTTGCAGTAGATCCGGAAAAGATTACAGCAATATCAGAGTGGCCTACACCTAGGAGTGCTACTGAGATTCACAGCTTTTTGGGGTTAGCAGGATATTACCAGAAATTTGTCAAGGGTTTTGCCAGTATCGCTAAGCCGATGACGCAACTAACAGGCAAAGACGTCAAATTTGACTGGACAGATGCTTGCTCGAGGAGTTTGACAGAGTTTAAACGACAGTTGACGAAGGCACCAGTTTTGGTACTTCCTAGACCCGGGATACCACATGAAGTTTATACAGATGCATCAGGTATTGGACTGGGATGTGTATTGATGCAGGAGGGTCATGTCATTGCGTATGCATCACGTCAGTTGAGACCTCACGAGAGTAATTACCCTACTCATGATTTGGAATTGGCAGCAGTTGTTTTTGCGCTGAAAATTTGGAGGTCGTACTTGTATGGAGAGAAGGTGCAGATTCTCACAGACCATCAAAGTCTAAAATATATCTTTATGCAGTCAGACTTGAATTTGAGACAGCGTAGATGGATGGAGCTGTTAGCAGATTACAACTTGGATGTCACTTATCATCCAGGTAAGGCCAATCAGGTGGCAGAGGCCTTAATTAGGCGAAGGAGTGATGATTCAGGAACAAAGGAGGTTCAGGAGCTGACTGGGACACTTGCTAGTCTTAGATTATATGCGGTCATTAGTGTGGAAGAGATAGCTGTTTTGGAAGCTCTGGAGCAGGAAGACTTATTATGGAAAATACGCAAGGCTCAGGATAAGGATGAGGCTCTGTGTAAGGAGATCGAGAATGATAGTATTGACTATCACACAGCTTCGAGCGGAGTGTGCTTGTACAGGAATCGGGTTTGTGTGCCAGACGATAAGTTGTTGAAGAATGAGATCTTACAGCAAGCACATAAATTGCGTTTTTTGATCCATCCTGGAAGCACTAAGATGTACAGAGATCTGAAGAGTTATTACCATTGGCCTGGTATGAAGAAAGATGTGGCTACATTTGTATCGTAGTGTCAGACGTGTCTGTTGATTAAAGCTGAGCATCAAGAACCTAGTGGGTTACTACAGAACATACCGTTGCCAGAGTGTAAATGGGACATGGTGACTACGGATTTTGTGACTGGACTCCCGACTACTTTAGGAGGGAAAAACGCCATTTGGGTGATTGTGGATAGAATCACCACGTCAGCTCATTTCCTGGCAATTAAGAGGTCATAATGGAGGGGTTGGGGTCGGTGCGCTGAAGCGCTGTGAACCTGAGGTCTATGGACAGCGAGGTCCGCGGGACAGGTTGTCACAATGGATTTTACCAAACTATTTGGAAAGTTCAGAGCATTGTGGGCTGAGCTTGAGATGCTGGGACCCAAAACCTCTGATCATGAATACAAGGGGTGAGGAGGACAAAGTATTTGGGTTACTCCTCACTCTTAATCCTACTTTCAATGATGTTATCAAACACATTTTAAGAGCTAAGGAGCTGCCCAATCTGGATGATGTTTCCATGATGTAACCATGAATGAGCTAGCTGACTATGCGAAAAAGGACAAACCTGGATGGATGAAAGGTGAGCATCCTGAGCTGAAACCAGCTAAAGTGAGAGGTTGAGCTAAAACCAACTGATGAGACTGAGGATAAGCTAAAACAAGCTGGAGAAGTTGTGGGTCAGATCCATGGACGAGTTGGTTCTCTCTCTCAGCCCAAAAGAAGTTCAAAACAAAATTTAAGGATTCATTCCTTCTTTCTGATGAGCAGGCTACGAAATTCAAGCCCAAGAAACCATTTGAAACTTTTTTGGATCAAATGGCCCAAGATGAAGTGTTGCAGTCCAAGAAGAAAATCATAACAAATCCACTTTGGGTTTGTTTTCAAGCAAAATTTGACCAGCCATTTTTTAAGTCCATTTCAAGCCCTTTCTCACCAAGAATACTTTTTAAAATATAATTCATGTCTCAAAGAAAATATACACTTGATCTTTTAAAATATAATTCATGTCTCAAAGAATATATATTTGAAATTAAGGATCTAGGAGAAATTAAATACTTTTTAAAATATATTCATGTCTCAAAGAAAATATACACTTGATCTTTTAAAATATTCAAGTAATCTTGGAGGATCAGTCGCCAAGACCCCTTTTGAAGATGGATACAAAGTTCTACTTAAGGGGGAGATGCAAAATAACCAACCATTTGAAGTTGCCAAACTCTATAGGAGGATGGTTGGTAAGCTCAAATACATAACCATTACACACCCTGATATTTGTTTTGCTGTAAATCAGGTGAGTCAACACAAGCAAGATCCCAAGGAGTATCAATGGAGCATGGTGGATAGGATACTCCGGTACCTGAATGACTCACCCGGTCAAGGAGTATGGATGGGGTGTAATGGAAGCACAGAAGTAGTGGGTTATTGTGATGCTGATTGGGCAGGAGATAGAATGGATAGGAAGTCGACCACGGGCTATTGCATTTTCATAGGAGTCAACCTGGTTACTTGGAAGAGCAAGAAGCAGAAGGTGGTGTCATGTTCAACCAATGAAGTTGAGTATAGGGCCATGTTGAAGCTGACAAATAAACTGGTGTGGATCAAGGGCATACTAAAGCACTTGGATATAGAAACATCATCTCCAATGACAATTCATTGTGACAACCAGGTTGCCATCCACATTTCCTCCTACTCATTCTTTCACGAGAGACCCAAGCATATTAAAGTGGACTGCCACAAGGTGATGCAGATGATGTCTTAGTGAAGCCTCTTGCCACCAGTCTTGTTTTGCGGCTCTCCACTTTGCCATTTTCCAAATATTTGATTGTGAAGACCAACTTGCTTGAGACTGCCTTCTTGCCCTTTGGAAGTTCACTCTCATACCAAGTGTCATTTATTATCATGGCATTGGTCTCATTTCCAACAGACTCTTTCCATTCAGGAAGCTCCATTGCTTCCTCATAGGACCTTGGAACATATCCTTGATCCAATCTACTGATGAATGCTTGATGTTCAACTGGGAATTGCACAAATGAGCATACTACTGAAGTTGGATGAGTCACTGCATGACTGTTGTAATAGACCCTTGTGTTCACCCTGTTGGAGGGATCCTTCCTGATCATTGTGCTCCTTCTTAGTGGTTGAACGTGGTCTTGTTCTTTTTCATTATCTTGAGCAGTATCAGTTGCTTGATCTTCTACACCATACTTATCATGAACTTCTGAACCATGTTGCCTTTTTGGTTCTTATTCATTGCGCCCTTCAGGATCAGGATGAGTGACTTCTTCAGCTTCTTGTTCAGTCTCTTGAGTAGGATTATGTTCTCTAGTAGTCTCCTTTTCTCTTTATAAACAGATACCAAGATTTTCTAAGATGATCCTCAGGTTATTGACCTTATCTAATGCTTGAGACAGATCTTTGAGCTCATCCCAATTCTTATCAGCATAGAATCCCTTTCATTCCATAAACTTCACATCTCTAGATACAAATACTCTTCTTGTTTCAGGATTGTAGCATTTGTATCCTTTCTGTGTAGAATAGTAACCAATGAACATACACTTCATGCTCTTTGCTTCTAGCTTGTTCTTTTGCTCTCCTGGTATAAACACAAAGCAGGCGCATCCAAACACTCTGAGGTGATGAATGGATGGTCTTGTTTGGTTCAACACTTCATAAGGAGAGATATCGTTCAGCACCTTAGTCGGGATCTGGTTAATAAGGTAGCTTTTTGTCACCACAACATCACTCCAAAATCTTTAGGAACATTGGCATGGAACATCATTGATCTTGCAACCTCCATGAGATGCATATTTTTCCTTTCAGCCACTCCATTTTGCTGAGGTGTATACAGACAGCTTATTTGGTGGATTATGCCTTGTTTTGCCAAGTGATTCTTGAATGCATGACTTTTGTACTCTCCTCCATTGTCTGATCTCAGTACCTTCACATTGGCCTTAAAGGGGTTAGTGACATAGGATTGAAAGTTTATAAATGCATCCAACACGCGATCCTTAGAAGGCAGTAGTGTTAACCATGTATACTTTGATTTCTCATCTATAAAAGTTACAAAATACTTGTGATTATCCTTAGACATACATGGAGAGGTCCAAAATCAGAATGAACTAAGTCAAAGCATTCCTCATAGATGGTTAACAATGTTGGAAACACGGAATGGAAAGTGTCTGTTGGAAGAAAAGAATGGATTTTGTGGAATTTTAAAGGGTTTAGGAGCTTAAAGCTCTGATACCATGTTAGAATTGTGAAAGTATGAGGAGAATAGTTGAGTTTATGTGAGATTTGGGTAAAGAACAAGAGAATTAGTTTCTCGATAGTTTACAGAGAGAGGAGAGAGAGTGACGAATTTAGAGATTGGAAGAGAGAAGGGAGATTATTCTTCTTAGTTAATTCATCTGCTTGAGTTTACATTATATAGAGGCAGACCATATATTAATAAAAGAATAAACAAAGGAAATATCTTGCTGCTGGTTCTGGGGTGAAAGGGAGAAGTCTTGAACAACTCTTTGCTTAAACAGAACATGTGATTCCCATTCAAACTGATTCAAACTCTTGCCTTTGGACAACCTGAACCCCCAACGTCAATATGGGTCCATAAGCAAGAATTTGGCTTCCAAATTTCACCTTCCTTGCCTTGCAAACAAAGTTAGGTCATCTCTGGTCAACATGTACGGACAGAGTTAAAGTACTCAACCAGATCACATCTTCTTTTCTCTTTTGCTTCTTCTTCTTCTTCTTCTTCTTCTTCTTCTTCTTCTTCTTCTTCTTCTTCTTCTTCTTCTTCTTCTCCTCTTTGGTTCTTCATCTCAATAGTATATTCCTAACCATGGAGAGACATCTTTTAGTAGAACCAGTTGGGTTAAGCACAGGCGTTGGTGTTGTCGTGTTCCTGGTTCAAGAGACTCACAAGAAAGGCCCATTACCTAAATCATGAGACTGGTGGTCCAAAGACATTGGAGCGGATGGCAGATGGTGAGCTGGTTGGCTTAGGCACTGATGTTGGTATTGTTGTGCTCCCGGTTTAGAACTCATTGAAGCTCACCTTAAAGCTTGTCCCTATAGTCAGTCAAGCTTGAGGAGGGGAATCAGTGAGCTACCAG
>CAJHQP010006405.1:0-38531 GCA_905132765.1 Moricandia arvensis | reverse complement strand
TTTTTGCTTTTCGGTTCATCCTTACACGGTTTAGCCTTGCACGGACATGAGTGCATTGTTCTTTGATTGTAAGTTATTCATGTATTAGATCCGTCACTTTTTTGGTGATTTTTTTTCCCCCAGTTATTATTATTGCCCCCATTCCCATTAGTCTATTTTACCTTTTCCCTAGCTAAGCCCACTTTTCAATCCTATTCTTCATTGCTATAAGCCACATGAGTCTATCTGTGATTTCTCTTCTATTCTTTATATTGGCTACATTCCAACATTCGCTCTGCATAGAATACAGGTTCTTAGATCCGTTCATTGTTTAATACATGTTTGTCATAGTGTTGTCCTTATCAATCGAGCCGTAGAAAGCCTTTTCTAACGATCTTAGAAAGCCTCTTTACAAGCCTCTGCAATAGACTCTTCATACATGAAGCTATTTATTTCTTTTGTAGGCTTATCTTCACTCGTAGGTTATCCGACTCTATGATACATTATCACTGTAGCTAATATCTGTCCTGCGTTGCCTACTTCTATCTTTTCCTTTTACATATGAAACAAGTCTGAGGTTCATTAGGATTAGTACTCCACGTGCTGATATTCATAATCGCATGTCTTATGTGTCTTCGTAATGGCCACGGTCTATGTCAGCATTACTCCATAGGTCACTCTTATCTCGAGTTTATTCGCATATCGTCATACTAATACATTTATGATTTAAATTATTGTTCTCTGAGCCATATCTCATACACATTCTCAAGTCCCATTGTTCGGAAATATCATTTCACTTGAATTATTGTCTTGTAAACATAATTTTTTTATTTTTTACTACGCCTGGTTCTCCATGTATATAAAGATTTAGTAATAACTTGAGATAATTTTCTGACGGATTATACTAAGATAGGAAGTAAAGAGTTATTCTTAGTAACTAGATATCTGACTTCATATAGTATAAGAATTCTCATGAGGACTTAAAAGTTTTAGTATATATGCCATATTATCTGTATTTTATTATGTCTTAATGTATTCGAGATAGTTTCTCCTTGATGTAGATCTTTTCTGCGAAGACTTTCTCGAAGACTATTTACTATATTTTAAGTTAGTCTTAGAAGCTACCTTTTCAACACTTCTTTTTGCAAAGCTCTTAGGAGTGAAGTTTAAATGACATACTAGTTATGTTTTGATGGCCTTTTATCACCATATGCATTATCTTTTTTGCCCACCCTTGTTTAGCACAGCAGGGTCTGGAGACGGTCTTGTTTGGTATGGATATCTCCATATATTGTGTCTATGCTCAATTCTCGCAGCATAGTTTATTGTACCCACACTGGATAACTGTTACAGAATACTCATCAACAGGTGTAAGTATTCTTTGTTCAATTTTTTTTTTCTACCACTCAGATAGTAGATTTCCACTTCTATCGACAGCCAGCTTGATTGCCCATCCCTCATTGTCTTCTCCTGATTGGTAATTTTCCAAAATTCTTCCAATTGTTACCATCACTAGGCTTGCTAGTAGTCTAGTTCCTTGTAGTCTTGTTGAGACTTAGTTCTCTTCCTCTCATTATGAATTTCCTTAGCTGATATATGGCAAGCGTATCCTTGACGCATATGTTCATTCTGATTAGTCTATTTGTTATTTGGCTTTCTTTTCTGACATGTTCTGCTATTGATATGCTCAGTTAAGTGGGAACCTTTATTTCTGTCATTCAAGTTGACATCATAATTCCTATTCATCTTCTCTAGAAAGTTATTAGCTACATACTCCTTCTGTTCAGCCTCACATCATCGTATTATTCTTAGGTCCTCTGAATTTGTTTATGAGATCTGCTTAGTTCAATTACCTAGTGATGGTGTTACTGCACTATCTATTCTTCAGTCTTGTATAAATTTCTTTTATCAGTCTTCTATGGATTCAACGAGTCTTCCAGATGTTCCATTACTTTTTTTTTGTCATATTGTTCTTGGTATTATACTGATAGGATTTATATATTGTTTACCTTTATTACCGTTTTGTATTTTTTGCCCATCTTCAGTCTTCTTTTGATTTTGATTGATATCCATTCCCTACTTCGAGTCCTTTTCCAGTCGCTCATATTCGTACCATCAATGTAGACTGTGACCTTTCTCTTTTTCGATTAAGCCAATATTCGAAATCAACTTTGTAGTGATGGGAAATTGCTATTGACGTGGTGACTTTCCCCTATGAATTTTAATTTAAAAGATCTTATCTCCTGGCGGTATGTTCTGGTAAATTTTCATCTGTTTCCGGCTACTAGTGCAAATTTAATTAATCAACATAAATCCAGCAAATAATCAAAAGAGTTCGATTATTTAATTGGCGAAGCTTAGACTGATGTCATGTTCATGTTTTGGTGAGTATGAAACTACAGACGATCTTCTCAGGATTAGTTCTATTCCAGAGTGTGAGTTTCATACAGACCTTCGAAGTCTCCGAATGAATATTCTATCAACTCTTATACCTTCTGTGAATGTCACTTCCTCTGGACTTAGTCCTTCTACGAACTCTCACTCTTGTGAAGACTGTACGGAAGTTCTAACGATATTCTTACCACTTCAAGAAGTTCATTCTAACGTAGTCATTCTTTCAACTAGAATATAGAAGGTTAAACTATCTCTAGAAATGTAAATATGATAAATAATTCATGGATACTCTATTCTTAGTCGGGGAGAGTTTTGCATAATACCGATTTTATTACTGGCTCTACTAGAGTTGCTATCAATAACATCAGATCTAAAATTGTTCTTTGTACTTATTTTTCATTAAATGATTTTGGTTTGTAACACTCTTTGGTACATTTGACGCATGTATATCGCTACTCATTTTTTTGTTTTTTTTTTTTTATTTCATATTTTTCTCAGGCATCTGAAAAACATATGATTTAGGTTATCGTGTGTTTAGTTTTTTATGTAGTACAGTATGAATGGAGCTGTTTCTGTGTGGATCGATGCGTGTAAGGAAACGTATATACGTTGAGGAGAAACGAGATTAACAGGTAGTTCGCACACGAGTTGTCGCGGCTTGAGGAATCTTGAGGAAAGGGCAGATTCATTAATAGGAAACACAGATTCGTGTCGAATTTCGCTTCAGATTTGATGTAATCTGATCGATCTAGGATTATCAGATGTATTTTTCTACTAACAATGGATATAATAGGTTTTTATATGTACTCGATATACAAGTTAAGTTTATGTCATTACTTTTGGATAGATTGACATGGTTATTGGTCCGTGTATGTGTTTGTTACTGATTCTATTTGTGTTTACAGATCGTTTATTCTCGAGTAAAGTTAGATCCACGAGAAGACTTTCTGGGAACCTCCTATCACCTTACGTGTAAATTCTTATTCATATTTCAGACGCTTACCTGGAAAGTCGTCTGAGGTACAAAACCTAACGAGAAGACTTTCCCTGCGGATCAATATCTTCACTCCCATGAAATAATCTTATTCGTTAGTTTCGACTTCCAGGTAAGTCAGTATATTCCACCCTATTTAATAAACCCTAAACTTAAATCTAATTAACAGTAAACACTTTCATTAGACAATATTAACTTATAAAATGTTTAATTATACATATAAATAAAACAAATAGAAGAATGTAATAATTTTTTCTAACACTAATAAATTTGCACTTCTAGAAAAGGTTAAACTCCTAAGAATTACAACATTTTTACATTATAATATGTACCGACAAATACCCATAATAACCAATTCGTAGTGTTACCTTATTCCAATGAAGACCCTAAACCAAGATCTCATGACTTACTTTTATATATCTTATTCACTCATCATGCGTTGAAATAATTATTATTTCTTACTATATATTATATTTTATGCGATTTAAAATAGATTATAACTACTATGATTTCAATTTTATTCCTTGAAAGATATTTTTTTATAGAGTTTATAATTATTATATATAGACCTCAACTATACGTGAGTCTGGACTACACCGTCTGATGGAGAGTCTTCCAGTACACAAACTTACTGGAAGTCGTCCAGAGACTGTACTTCCCACAAACATCAGATGTACTTTCCAGGGCTTTGATATTCGTACAATAGATAAATTCTGATTTTTTGTTTGGTCATATGGGGTCTGAGTTGTAATTCTCACAAGTACTATAGGGTTAGTTTTGCATTTGATTGAATGTTTGGGTATACTTTTGCATTTGATTAAATCAAGTTTATGGTCATATGTTGGCATGCATGCGATCTGCAATGTCGGATATTTTTAGATCATGCATTTTTGTAATTTAGTATATCGGTTAAGTAAAATTATTTCAACATTAACATACTATATATTAATTTAATTCTGTTTCATTATATGTGTTATGATTGATTGTTTCATAAAATCGTTGTTCTTTTATCATTATATGAAATTAAACAAAACTGATTGGAGGATACACAAATTGTTATCTACCTTTTCTTAATATTCAATTCAGATTATCTAATAAATTTGTTCATATATTTGCTCAAACATATTGAGTAAGGAATAATGGACGAATATGCACTACAATTAATTTAATTTGATAGTAGTTTAGTAAAGCTATAATATACAGTTTTCATGATATATTTTATTTCTAGGAGTGATGAATGACTCGTCATAGATGATAGACTAAGTGGCTACCATTTACAAAATTAGGTATATGTTGTATGCCTCCAAAATTTGAATGATGTATTATATCGAGATGGCATAGTTCTCATACTAATCTAGTTAGTGATCTTAAAGTTAACTTTTTATAATTATCAATATCGTTGCAATAGAACAATGTATTATGTTGAGTCATTATTTATACAAATCTATACGTAAAATAAACTCTCAACTGTAATACACTCCACTTCAAGTTTCTTGTATGTATTGTAGGTTAATTGAGATCTTTTTAGTTAGTATTTTATTAGTGTAAATCATCTCTGTATAGTAAATTTCGTAAAATCATTAATAACAAGTGAACTAGTAATCGACAAGTATAATGATTATTAGTTTCTCCTTATACATGTCATTGCAAAAACTACTTCAAAGAATCTTGAAAAGATAAAATGTCTTCTATATTGGATTAGTATCTAACTAAATTTAATAATCAATTAAGATTATGATGTTTTTTCAGATATGACTATGATATTTAGTCTCTTATGTATATTTCAATCTGGTATATTTAAACTCACTCAAGTATATATTATGTGCTAAATTTAATTCTTCACTAAGTCATTGAGCTGCCGCATGAATTATGTATTAGAACTGATAACTGTAATAATTCAACGACACTTTATTTTGTACTTACTGTGACATATTTTATTCGCTATTATTACATAATGTACCAGTACTAGTATTAGTTAGAGAAAATAATTTTTGTAACATGATCAGTAACTTGTAATATTAAGATTTTGCATGCAGTATAGTAGTGAATAATGAAAACCCTAAGTTTTCTCCAGCTTCAGCACAGAGCAAGGCCGAACAAGTGTTTAAAGGTTCTTATATAGACTGCTATGAGATTTGAATTTGTAAATTACTATATTCGGACTGTTACATAATAAGTCGTAAACTATTTGGAGCGGAACATTATACTTGGAGTGGATCGGTGATTCGATGCCATTATCTTTAATTTCGTGGATTTCGGTTATGAACGAGATGCGTTATTCGCGACGATGCATGGACATTTTTCCTTATTCAGCCCAGTTGGGGTTTATTCATTTTTTCTCTTTTTATTTTAGTTTTTTACTTTATGCTTGAAATAGGTATGTTCATTAGTCTAAGAGAGTCTAAGAGATATTCTCTCGTATTCGTTTTTTTTTTATGCCTGTCTACATCCATTAAAGACCTAGGTAATTTTGTAGACCTTAGCAGCCTCATGTATATAGACTGAAAGTTCAGTTTTATTTTACGTGCTCATTGTAGATCTAGGATTTCAACATCAAATCAAATCTTGGATCTCTAGAAAGAGAATTTTAGCGTCCAATGTTACCCTCTCATGTGCAGTCTGAATTCATGTCCAAACAATTACTCAGAGTGGGCCAGGTTCAAGATCATTCGGCAAGTTTTCGTGTTTCTTTTTGTCTGGCAGTGCTCGTGCTCAATACCTGGCAAAAAGATAGAGCCGTCAAGTCTCAGTCCAGTCGGTGTTCTTGTTATGAAAGTAGAATGGTGCGTTTTCAAGAGAGATAAAACAAGGGGAGGACGTTTGTTATAACAAACAGAGCTGAGCTGGCATCGTCATGCAACACATAAACAAAAGAAGATCGAGAAATTAGAGAGAGAGAAAGAGAGATGACGAGAGAGAAGAGAGAGAGAGAGAGAGAGAGAGAGAGAGAGAGAGTAGAAGCGACTTAGCTGAGATTTGCGAGAGGTGTAGCTCGACGGAATCACGGTGAGGAGATATGTCAGTAGCGACCGATCCGTTCGATTCAGCTGATTTATTTCCGACTGACACAGAGGATTCAATAGGCTCACTAAAACTCTGCTTGTATACTCTGTTACTTTAGAGCAATCGCCATGAGTCAAGCGGAACACTGCGTAATCTTTATCAAAATGATAGTGAAGCTCAGTGAGGGATACCGACATCCCTCCCCGGTGAGTAGATCAACGAACCACGCGGGTGAAAAAAGTATTTTGTGTCTTGTTATTTCTGATCTCATCTCGTGTACTGGTGAACCTGAAATCATAAATAGAAGCTAAATCAATCACTCTAGTTTAAACAAGTAAATCTAGAGAAAGAAATCATCTAAAACACTATATCGCGATTTGGGATTTTCTATAATCGATATATTGCTTGAGAGTCCCATCACAAATGGCTATAGTCTAGACTCGTTGCGTATCGAACACTATCTCTCAATACACTTGGTCGTCAGATTTCACTGAGTTTGTTCCTGACAAGTCTTTGGCTCGTCACAGTATCTTCTTTCGCTCTCTTTTGTAGTGGAGATTGTATAAAATTTATTCCAAAACAAACTGAGTGTTACATCAAGTGAATATGTGTCTTTTTATTTAAAAATCACGTAATTTTTTACTTGTCAAGAATATCTACATGAATTTTGTTGTGCGACAAAGCCATGTGGTGAGTTATCTTTCTTCAGATGGATTTGTGTCCCTTTCCTTGTAATTGAGAGTAGCAACTTCAATCTGCATGACTTTGTCAACAACTTAATCAATGCAGTCAGGTGTCAATGTGTGGCTTTTTCGCGCATATCGATCGTGACTTCCTTTCTCTCCGCTCCATATAGTATGCATTGTTGACTTGGAAGATGTACACTTATGAGGAAAATCTTGGTTGGTAGACTGCATGATGTTGATATAATCCCAATCAGTTCATCCCAGTTTGCAGTATAGCTATTATGCATGATAACTCCTACCAGTTTTTCCATATATGTCTAGAGTAGCGACACCCCAAAAAGAGATGGAAACAAGTTTCTTGTGCGCGCACTACAGAAAACACATGTAGTGCTGAGACAATATCCATAATTGCATTCAATCGTGGTTTGTAGTCTATTTCGCAAGGTAGTCCAACCATGAAGGAGTACTTTGGGGTTGCTTGAGAGAACCAAACTCTTGGTGGTTACCTCTTATTTATTCCAGAGTGCGATGTCATCCTGATAGGCGTCAAGACAAAGAACACTTATCACCTCTTCCACTTCATTAAATTTACTCACTTTATGCCTTCTTCTCCTACGATCAACCAAGACATCAACAACAATAGCATTTTCAAAGATCCCCAAGTCAATGAGACCGTCGATTCCCCAGTGTCTCTTCGAGAACACCAAATCTTAACCATACATCATACCAGAACGATGTATGCTATTGCTGCCCATTTCTGACTTACTTTTGAGAAATTGCTTTGCAATATCCCGGAGTTTTAACAATTTCTTTCAAACTCAGGATCTAGAGCTTGTCATTCCCTTCAATCGACTAAAAGGATCTTTTCGAGATCAGATAGCAGTGTATCCACTTAGCCCACAAAGATGAGCCTTCTGAGAATACTTTCCATATAAACTTTAAGCAGTGAACCATGTCGATTTCCTTTAGTGGCTGAAGACCCAATCCTCCTTCAGTCTTTGGAAGACAAACATCCTTCCAACAGACTTTTGCCTTAGCTGTTTTGAGTTCTCATCCTGGCCATAAGAAAGCAGAACACAAGCTTTCAATTTCTTTTAAACAACTACTATTAAGCCTAAAATCTGACATCTAGAAGTTAGCAAGGCTTTTTATGACTGAGCTGATGAGCTGTAGTCTTACCCCATAAGATAAAACCTTCTTGTCCAATTACTCATTCGTTTTCTTATTTTATCAACTAGTGGCATGTAGTCATCGACAGTCACGCGCTTAGTGAGAAGAGGAAGTCCCAAATAGCGCACTGCCAATTTTCGTGAAGCAAATAGGAATCTGGTGAGATGTGCTTCAACAGCCTCTGAGATACCTGCAACATAGAGGGTGGACTTCTCCAAGCTGATATTTAGCCCTGATATGGCTGCGAAATCAGTAAAGACTTTGAGTACTCCTTCTACAGATCTCTTAGTTACATCAGTGAAAACTAATATATTATCTGCGAAGCATAAGTGGGATATTAGGATGTTTTTGCACCGAAGGTGATAACCTATTTGTTTCCTTTCCATAGCCTTATCCAGCATGTGACAGAGAAAATTAATGCAGATCACAAATAAGTATGTGACAAAGCACATCCTTGCCTCAATCCTCGTTTACTCTGAAAAAAACCTGTTTTGTTTCCTCCTCGGTTACTGGTTTTTCAAGCATTGTCGTTGTTCATCATCACATCGAAATGGTATGAACTCTTGCAGTTCTTCAACTGTTTTCTCCTGCATATCAGTCCGCTTAAAAGATGAGAGCAGATTTCCTCTCATTACCAATCACTCGGAGTCGCGCCTCAAGAGAAGCAGCCTAATTCCCAAGTTTCTCTATGGCCGCCAGCTGGGTGGCGTTGGCACGCCCTCGATCCCGAGCCACCTTCAAACTGAGTTTCAGTTCCCAAACGACCTTCTTGACCTTGTGGAGTTTGTCGGAGCAGGGAACGTCCTTCAGTTGTTCTCCAGAGTCGCAATGAATTCTTATTAGCTTCCATAGCCTGAAAAAGGGGAAACAAATAGATAACAAAAATAAGATGAAAACGTAAAACATACGAGACTAGAGGCTATACCTTGGGATGGATGACAACCATCTTCATATAAGCATCACACTATGTCATGTTCCGAAGACATGAAAGCAGACATCCACCGGCTTAAAGTGCCTCACTAAATGAGCCACACTATCAAGATCCTCGGTAATGGGATAATCTTTAGCATGAGTGAATTGCAAATGAAAAGGCTTTGCAATAGCACTATTGCTCAATGAACTCGACCTTTGATCGGTTCCAACGGTCTTAGCTTTCTTAAGAGGACGATCATGCCCGTCAGAACTAGTCAAACTACTCGATTACCACGGGAGGCGCTGCGAAAAGAATTTTAGTCACGGTCAATAGACTTATCATCATCGACGGTTGTTCGAGGGAAACATGTATCCTCCCTCAGATCTTTGGTGAGTGTTTCACTCACGTTACCAGAACGAATCCTCTCGAACCCTCCAACTCCAGTTCTACTTTTCTTCCTCTTGTATTCACGAGAATTTGTTCTCCCCTTAGTAGACATTACAAGCGGAATATTACAGTCGACGAAGGGAAAGGTGATATGAGAAGACGAGCACAATCTACAGCTTATAAATCCAAAATAAAGAGAGAATCTCCCTCAAAGAAAAAGGATCAAATCCACGTAAAAACTAGTTTAAAGATGATCACGGGAGAATCATAATTATCCTCGCAGCAGAGGAAAAAATTGAAGAGATATTGAGAAACGATGATGTCCTAAAACGAGCAAGCTCATTATAGGACTGGGGGACAATTGTTGGACCCAAATACCGAAGATGAAATCCCAAGAAACGGCCCATGAGATAGCTCGAGTCACTCCTTCACATCGACGTGGAATGAGTCTGATGTCACCAGCTCGACATTGATGTCTGAATCGAACATGATCTTGGGTGCAATTTAAATAAAAGTCTAAGTCAACAAGGTGATAAGGATGAAGGGAGAAGGTATCCGGGAGATCTCAGAACCTATTCACTGATCTTAGGAAGATTAGGTGACTAAATATAGAGAGATGGAGAAAAAACGTCACACGCATTCTAACCCTAGACACATTATACATACGACTCGACCCCGATCTCACACTCTCTATTCTTTTGTCTTAGATCTTAACTATTGTCATTTCATCCATTGTAAAAATCATTGTATCTCAATCATTCTTCATTAGCAAAGTCCACTTTTGTCGACTAGAATCTGATAACATCGTTGTGTTATGAAGATATCGTTGCCCACATTAATTATTTTCTAATCTTTACAAAAAATCACTATCAAATATACAATATGGTTTTTAAGAACCACACTAATGACATGTAACATATGTCTCAAGGTTAGTTCCAAATGAATTCTTCTATTTTAATAAGAGATTTTACCAAGTAATGATAAAATGTAAAAGTACATATACAATTGCAAGAATTTGAATCAAATTTATAGCAACATTAGTTTAATCATTCATCTCTAGTCATTGTAGATTCAAATCACACTATATATGTTATACTACTCGTAAAACATACGAAAACATGAATTCTTGAATGGATTAGCTATTATTTCAAACATTGTTGTTATTGCTACCGCTTGAACCAGTAACGCATACAACACCTTTCTTCTCTCTTCCCAACAACTTCTTAAGTGATCTTAACCTTGTGAACATCGGCGACTTTGATTCTTCGTCTTCTTCTTCGGTTGTCTCCGATAAATTCTCACTTGAACTCACTGGAATAACCACCACAACCTCCGTGACTTCTTGTGTTCTGTTACAGCTATTAGTACTAGTAGACTCAGGTTGATGATCATTAGAACCAAGATCTTCGCTAACTATGAGACCTGCACTTCTAACTTGAATGTGATCTCCCCAAACTAGTACATTTGTCGGAAAGTTCTGAGGTTCTGTCGGAAACCCAAGAACAGAGCTCTGATCTTGAGACGAATGCCCAGATTCAAAGTTTTGATTTTGAGACAGCAAACCCTCACTTCCACCATGTCTTGTCTCTTCCACAGAACCAACCGTGTTTCTACAAAGAGGACAAGTGGAATGAGACTGAAACCACATGTCGATGCAGTCAACATGGAACCCATGTTTACACCCTGGCAAAACCCTAGCTTTGTCTCCGTCAACGAGATGAGAGAGACAAACGGCGCACTCTAACCCATCTTTGAAGTCAGAAGACTTGAAAACAAGGATGGGGATCGAGTGGAGGGTTGTAGAGTCGAGACCGGCGTGGCGAGGAGGATCTTCTTGACCTTGAGCGAAGACGAAACGACGTCGTTGGTTGTTACGGCCGATGACTGTTGAGCCAGGGGCGTCGGGTTGGGTTAGGGTTAGGTTGAGATGGTGTTCTACACGCCACCAGAAGAGTCTAGCGTAGAGATGTAGCAAGAGGAGGAACAGAATCGCTGTGAAAAGTGAGACGATTGCGAACACGATTACTTTTCCCATCATCTCTTCACCTTCAAAGTTTCTGAAGATGGAACCATTAGAAGCAGATTCTTCGTCCATGTCGTTTGACAAATCGTGAAACCCTAAAAACTTTGAAAGGAACACGAAATATTATTACATCAAGACAAAGATTGTGAAGAGTAAAGTAACCTGAAGAAAGATAGATGATTTTATTGAAAGTAATGAAGCTTTTTATGATTTGAAGTTTGGATGGAGGTCCATTAAGTCTTTGAAACCATAACCCACGGCAAAATGGAGATGAGAATCAAGACTGGTTCAAGATTTTGAAAAAAAGTTGGGACACAAGTCAGTGGAACACGCTTTTGGTTTGTTGACTTGGTTCCTCATCAGATCGTCAGTCAAATTAGCTTTGAAATTATAAAATGGTTTACTAATCTAAAAGTCAACGTACGTATTGAGTTATATATATACCAACTGTCACTTTACAACCTGGCATGAGACCAATACGAAAGAGCTAATGAACAATATGATTTTTTTGTCTGCTTTATGGTAACAATATTGCCGCAAATCTAAGAGCAATGTTGAGATCAGCTTAGGTTTGATAGGTTTTTTTATAAAGCAACAAGTCTCTAATAGGCTATTTATGAAATTCAGTTCAATTTTGGTTTCTTTTTTCAATTTGGTCAGTTTGATTAGCAGTTCTGAAGAAATAAACAGACCTATACACAATCTTATACAGAAATTCATTATAAAACCATCTTTTGTAAACAGTTCTTCTTCTAATGGAGATTGGCTATCTATAAAATCTTGTTTGACCAAAAAAAAACAAATACAATTGGTACATCTCTCAAACTGGAAACTGCTTCTCTCAAGCATAATGAGACCAAAGAAGCCAAAACTTTGAATCACTAATTGAACAATATGATGATTTTTTTTTTCTCTGCTAAATCGCTACAACAAGTTGACAAGACATGTTCAGGCTGCTTCTGTGACTTCTACGAGCCTCCCACGAACCCACTTCTTAGTTACATTTCCTGACTCCAAAGTCTCAGCCTTTTCTTCCATTCCGTGGTACACGCTAGTACCATTTGGAAGATGAGGACTCTCTATAAGCTTGACAGCTCCGTTAGACTCTGGTGGTGGATGGACTCTGGTTCTGTTTGGTTGCTTATCAGAAACCAAATGCTTTGTAGTACTTTCTGTGTTGAATGTCTGCAAATCGCTAGGCTTCATGTTCAAGTGAAGACTCTCTCCGTTGATGGTGAAAGTGTATGTTCCGTTAACATCTCCTTGTTCTTGATCAGTTGTGTATTCGATCTCGGATTCAGTGACTACATCCAGAAGACTATTTCTAGACAGAGGTGGGGACCCCTCCTCATCTGAAGCTATCTGCCTCATTTCTATAGATTCAATCAGTTGTGTTGCTTCTGCTATGAGCTTTTTACTCTCTAGCAAAGATGCTTGAGCAACAGGGCTTGTCATAGCAGCAATCTCAAGGACTTTCGCAGCTTTTTCAGCTTCCGAGATCAAAAGCCTGAGAAGAAAAGAAAAGAAAAGAAAAGGTTAGTTTTTGTTACAAATACAAACAGAGATATGTTAACAGTACTGACCTTGCTTGTTCCACAGCATCCATCTTCTTAGATTCTTCTGCAACTCTTTTTGCTCTGATGCTTTTTATCATTTCCAGCTTAGAACTCGCCAAAGGATCTTTATACACAGGTGTTTTGCGCTTCCGTACTTTCACCACTTTAACTTTGATTTGCCGTTCGGTCTCTGAACCTCCTGTACTTCTACTTGTAGGGTTCTTCTTTCTAGGCTCTGCATTGCCACTTGGTCTTCTACGTCGCCTCTCGCCACATTCAGGTATACCATGATACTTCGCCAAGCCAGAGCAAACCCTTTCACGGTAAGACTGACAAGAGAAAACCAACCCACATGTAAGAACAAAACATCAACACAAGTTGAGTTGATCAAATCTACAAGATTAACTTACTGGATCAGCCCATTTAGCAGCTATTGCTTCTGCGATTTTCCTTCTTTGTTCTGGAGATTTTGGTGCTCTTCTGTTGCTTTTAGCTCCTCTAACGGCTTTCCTCTGCTCTAGACTTTCCAGCCATTCCAGTTGATTCTGCTGATCCATGATCTTGTAAGAATCCCACTGAAGCTCTTGTTCGTCTGTATATCCTTTCCTAGAAGCTTCTGCTAACAAGTTTTGCCACTCGAAATGACATGTCTCTTGCACTTTCCTCATCTCCTTCAGCTTTGCCCATCGCATCCGCACTCCCTCCCCAATCTTCAGTCGTGTCTCCTTGCTGTGCAAATATCATTAGAACTTGAGAAGATTACATTATGATAAACACCAAAAAGTATAAGAAAAACCAGTACTGACTTCTGAGCGTGCCCAAGATTTGCTAACTTCATCTTGATCTGCAAAAGGAAGAAGGCACAAAAGGCTCTATGAAGATTGAGAGAATCTGATGCATAGAACAAACATTTACCAGCAACAAGCATTCCTAAAGGGTGTGTATACCCCCAAGACTATAATAACACAAGAGTAGAGTCTGTTTCTTATAATTAATATGGATACACGTTCCATTAGAGTTACTATGGCTAACTCCTCTACGAAGACATATATATATATAAACATTCTTACATGTCATCACCTTTGGGTTTTGCATTGCAATCTTTGTCCTTTCTCTAATCTTCTGTAGCGTCTCTGTATAAACGCAAAAAAAGAAAAAAACGATATAACATAAGCAAGTTCAGATAGCATGCTGATGATATTACAAAGCAAAAACTACCCACCAGGACTATGCTTCCTGCCTTTGTTCCAAGGAGTGTTCCCTCTATTTGCTTTGGAGATCCTCATCCTTCTCAACTTTTCTCTGTCATCCACCTCTTCTCCATCATCAGAACTTCCATTTCGACCATCAGTAGTAGTAGAAGACAAGGAATAGCTTTGCTCGTGTTCTTTCTGAGCAGGGTATTTGGTTTCAAGTGTGGCAACTGCAGTAATAAGGACTTTGCCTCTTCGTATATGAACATGACCCGTGTAAAACTTCAAATTCTTGGAGAAAGTGGATTGTCTCCATGGATTAGGTAGAGTTTTAGCATATATACTACTCTGAGCTCCCAATGGAACAAGATGAGCTTGAAAGGAAGGTTGGATAGTAGCAAGATCTGCAAGATTGAGCATGTCAAAAAGAACATACACGGTGACAACGCAGATGTGTTTCACAGATATTTATGAGATCACAGCATCTTTGCATATGTTAGCTTTTGTTAAGACCCAAGACTGCAAATGCGATGAATTGTCACTCAAGAACTATACTCAAATAGACAAGAAACAAAACTGAGAATATAAAGAGAGTCTCTAAACAACACTGAACTATCATTCTACAGTGTATATTCATAACAGCATGATACATGTTGGAAAAGCCTGAAAATTTACCAGAAAGGGTACCTAAAGAAGGCATTGGGAGCTCAGGAGAAACTTGAAACTCTCTTGCCTTTACGACAGGACCAGAATGTATTGTAAGATTATACGAAACAATACATTAGTAAGAGATATATGTTCCTCTGCTGACTGGAGAGGCGCGGGGTTTTGGCAGAGAAGAAGGATAAGCCACACAAATTGCAAACTTCATCGGCGACAAGGAGACGGTGGATAACGAGACCCGTTGTTGTTTTAAAATAATCCGACCCGTATCATACAACATTGGGCTAAATGGGCCTTCGCTTTTGTTTTGACATAAACGACGACGTCTAAGCACGAGTCATTAACGGCCACGTACTGTCATCCGGGTTTTTCTTTTATGTTACCAGCGAAAAATCGCTTATTTCAACCTCAACTTTATTATCCGTGCCTATTCATTTTCGAACTTTGAATTAGTGCGTGTTTCATACTGAATTAAACAAAAATTTAAAAAGACTACATAAATTTTATGCATTATGTCTTTTAATTTCCAAACTTTATAGTAATTTATATTCAATACTGAACTAAACAAAAATTTAAAAATACTTCATAAACTTTCAAAATCATGTTTATATATATATATATATATATACCATAAAAAAGTGTTAGTATCCGTTAATTTATCAAAACAACGTCATTTTGGATAAATTCTCTACAGTTAAATTTTAAAATATTAACTCTCAAATTATGTTTATATATTGACCGTCAGAAGTATTAGTCATATGTACTTTATCAAAACGTATCATTTTGGATAATTTCTGTAAAATAAAAAAATTAATTTTTAGGAGATTCGAACTCGCAAACTAGTGGACAAGTATAAAGTAAATATTTGAATTAATAATAAATAATTTAAACTTATAAAATAATGATTTTTAAAGTTAAATTTAAAAACATAAATAATTATAAATTTATTTGATAAAACTAAAACAAAAAAAAATCGATAACATTTATTTGATTAAACTAAAACTTATATATAAGTTAATGTTTACACGATCAATACGAAAAAGTTATTTAGTCTAGAACTTAATATGTCTTTACTTGTCCACTAGTATTAGAGTTCGAACCTTCCAAAATTATTTTTTTATTTTACAGAGTTTAACCAAAATAAAGTTGTTATTATAAATTAACGGTTGACTTATACTTTTGACGGTTAATATATATAAGCATGATTATGAGAATTCATTTACTATTTTAAATTTTTAGTTTTGCATAATTTTTCCAAAATGATGTCATTTAGATCAAATTAAAAGATAACTAATATTTTTGATGGTTTATATATATATATAGAATCTTTTTAAGAGCTTATGTAGAATCTTTTTAAATTATGCTTAGTTTAATATAGAATATGCAGTAATAGAAAGTTCAGAAATGAAAATGAACAACACATAAAATTCAGGTAGTATTTTTGAATTTTTGTTTAGTTGAGTATAGAATACACACTACTATAAAGTTCAGCAAGAAATAGATATGACACATAAAGTTTATGTTGAAATAGTTTTTTTTACCAGTCACCCAATCCGTATCACTAATTAAATTTGTCTTTTACTTCAAACAACGACCCCGTGTTATTGACATCTTTAGATGTAGGAATGTTAAAATGGAAAAATTCTCCCTATCTAAAATTCACCCCATTTAAAGTTCATACATGTTAAGATCTATTTAAAATATTTCTATTAGAAGTAGGACATATTTGTTTCACCATCCAGATGAGTCATCTAGATGGAGATAAAGTTTGATTTGTTTAAACATTAAAAGTACAACTCATATAAATGATTCATCTAGATGATTTTGAAATTTTAAGCTTAATTTTAAAGATCAGTCAAACGAACCAATTTGGACCATCTATATGGAAAATGGTTTTGTCAAAATGATATAATGTCTATTATACTCCTTATATAATTCACAAATTACAAACCTAAACCTAATATCATTTTGTGGAAAAAGTTGTATTTTCCCACTAAAAAGTAGTATTTTCCTGCAAAAACCACAAAACGCATTTTTCCGCCAAAATTGCAAAAAATGTATTTTTCCGCCAAACAACAAAAACAGATTTTCCCGCCAAAAATGAAAAACCACAATTTCTCCCCAAAACACATTTCCCCACCAAGATCGCCAAAACGTAAAAACGCATTTCCCCACAGAATGCATTTTCCCACAAAAACGCATTTTCCTGCTAAAACCGCAAAAACGCATTTTCACCAAAAACGTAAAAAAAAACACATTTTCCCATCAAAATTCGCAAAAAAAAATATTCCCGCCAAAACACGCAAACACAATTTTGCCAAAATTTCAAAAAAAAACGCATTTCCCGCAAAAAGAAACATTTCCCGCCAAAAACGTAAAACGCATTTTCCTGCTAAAAATTGCAAAACGAATTTTCCCACCAAAACCGCAAAACATATTTTCTCGCCAAAACGCATTTTCCCGCCAAAATCCGCAAAAAATGCATTTCCCTCCAAAACTAGCAAAAACACATTTTTCGCCAAAAATGCAGAAAATACATTTTCCCTCCTAAAAACGCAAAACACATTTTCCCGCTAAAACCCATTTTTCCCACCAAAAATACAAAAACGTATTTTCTAGCCAAAACTCGCAAACCGCATTTTCCCTCCAAAACGAAAAGTCTATCCTGATACGTCCTAGATTCGGACATGATCACTCAATCGAACTAAGGGGATATGAACTCGCCAAAGGGAGAACTTGTGGAATGAATGGTGACACAAAGGGTTGCGGAAGGCCCAATGATACTACCAGACTTCGATCGTTGTCGGATGTGACGCACTGGTCCAACAAAAGAAGGTTTGAAACTTGGAGATAACCTCACCAAGAAACTAAGAAGTGTTCTAAACAAAGAACAAAGAGATAAACTCATAAAAAGGGAAAAACTCAATGATTTATTTTGTGTCTCTTAGGCCATATTTATAGGATTAAAGTTGTAGAGATCCAAAGAAGAATGTGCTAAAAACAAGGCATAGAAAGTAGAAACAAAGACTTGACTAAATAAAGTCTTTGACTGAAAGTTGGAATGCCTCTTGATATAGCCATGACCAGGACTTTCAAAGGTGAAGAATATGCTCCTGATATGGGCCAAGACATGTCCCCTTGAGGCCTGGTCGAAATCCATATTTTGCCTTAGCCAAAATTTGATCGGTTTCTCCATTTGGCCCAAACAAGTCTGTTTTTGAATCTTTTTGGAAACCATCAAGCCCAAGGATTTCTTGGACATTTAGAATATGAATAATCACCTTTGGAATTATTGAAATGGTCGTTGGTTCATCAGAAATAAGGTTAGCCAATTCCAGCTTCTTAGGTGGTCAGCCTTAGACCATGGGTATATCAGGAACCATTCCGCATCTCTTGACGATCCCTTCAATCCATTTCAGTTCCAGAAGTGTCTTTTGCCTTCTCGGATCATATCCAACACCCAGCTAAAGTGATCCTTTCGATTTAGGGCGTATCAAGAAAAGATAGTACCGGTTGAGTGGCTCTAATACCACTTGATACGCCCTAAATCGAAAGGATCACTTTAGCTGGGTGTTGGATATGATCCGAGAAGGCAAATGGCACTTCTAAAACCGAAATGGATTGAAGGGATCGTCAAGAGATGCGGAATGGTTCCTGATATACCCACGGTCTAAGGCTGACCACCTAAGAACGGATGTAGTGCATTGGCTAACCACCAAACAACACACAAAGATGAATTGGCTGACCACCAAATCAACAAGCCGGTTCACACCAATGAGCTAGCTAAAGAACTCTCTCTCTCTCAGAGAAAAGAAGAAAAAAAATAAACTCAATCTTCGACTTGTTTTATTCATAGAAGAGTTCACATATTTATAGTACAATGAGTCAAATAAAGACTTAAAGAAATTGTGGAAAATAATACATAGAAAAAGACATCTTTGACGAGAAAATCATAAAGGAGTCAAAGTTGTTGATTTTGATGAAGAATGGTCAAGGATGGCGATTTTGAGGAAGATTGGTCAAGGAAGACCCTTCATTGAATGCACACATGAATTCGCGAGAACAGAAGATCTCCTGATTTGTAAATGGCATAACTCCCACATCTGAACTCCGTTTGATCTTATTCTTCTTCGAGGAGCTCCGTAATTGAGTTGGACACATTTTCCAAGTAATTTCATGCATAGAAGCCTCGTGGTTTGGAAGGTATGAGTCAAACAATGAACATATATCATTACTGCTTCCCATGATCAAGTCATGCATGTCTGTTTTGTCTGGTTCGCTACTCAAGGGTGCATCATATCCCCCCTCCAAAACGCAAAAATGCATTTCCGCCAAAAACCGCAAAACATATTTTTCCGTCAAAAACACAAAAAACAAAAATTCTCCCAAAACTATATTTTAAAATAATTGTATTTTACATAATAAATAAAAATTAATAGTGAAACAAAAATAAAATATGATAAATCAAAACAAGGGTATTTTAGTAATTTATTTACTAAACTCATATGAATGAAAATGAAAATAAAGAAACAAATATATGTCTATTTAGATTATTCATCTAAGTGAACCATCTAGAAAGACAAACAAACAGTCCCATAACATTTGGATGTATCATCTCGATGAATCATATAAATGGCTCAGCTCAATAGAGATGACAAATGGTGGAATAAACAGCCATGTATTCATTTGGAATGCAAATATTATATTGACCAATTTAAACTCGTTTAGACCCATTTAAAGTGATATATATTTTTATGTTTTTAATATTTATTATCAATGTAAGGCTATTTGGAAGAAAAAATATTTTGTAAAATAATAAAAGATTTTCAATATTAATTACGAAAAAGTTTTAATTTCTTAAACCGTAAAGTAGAGTTTTTCGCTAAATCCACGAAATATTCTCTGCCAAAATCGCACACTCACGTTTCTTCGCTAAAATGCCAAATTAGATTTTTTCTGCGAAAACCACATAATTGGATATTCTCGTCAAAACCGAAAAATTATGTTTCATGCCAAAACTGCAAAATTGGATTGTCCACTAAAACCACACAATCAAATTTTCTAGGGCTGAGACTACGGATATTCAGGTTGGGTTCACGTAGGATCCGATTGGGTACAGGTCTTTTGGATAAATGAATTCTATACCCAATAGGTACTTAATAGATTTTGGGTCGGATTTCGGGTCGGGTACCACCGGGTTTTGGGTCGGTTCCAGGTATTCGTTTATTATGTGAATCATTTATATATATTTATAAAATAAAATAATTTACATATATATATATATATATTAATTATTATTTAAGTAAAAATTGAATCAAAAATTATATATATATATATATATTAATAATGTGTAGTTAATAGAACGAAGTTAAAGTAGTCTAGTGGTATTACACTATTCATTTCGCCTATCGAACTTGGGTTTGACACTCAAGAGATACAAATCTATTTTTTAAGCATAAAAATTGGTTTAAACGGGTACCCGTTTGGTTCTGGGTAAAAACCAAAACTGAATCGATACCCATGGATAATAACACTAATACCCATCGAATAAATTGACGAGGACCAAAACTGAACCGAACAAGTCATTTCGAGTCGGATCCGGTTAGGGTAAACGGTTTAAAAGTCCCAGCCCTAAGATTTTCTCTCCACAACTGCCAAAATCATATTTCTTGGTAAAACTGGAAAATTGGATTTTGCCACCAAAACCTTTAAATCAATTTTTCTCGTTAAAACCGTAAAATCATGTTTTCCGCCAAAACCGTAAAATCATATTTTCTCACTAAAACCGTATAACTGAGTTTTCTCGCAAAAATCGCATTATTAGGTTTTCCGCCAAAATTAGGAGAACTGTGATTTTTTCTCCAAAATCTCAAATTGTGTTAAAATAATTAATTAACTATATAAGTTAGATGGGTTAAGAAAGTCTTCACTAAAACTTTTAGTAAATAAATTTTAACAAAATAATCTTTTAAAACTTATTAAACTAAATGGGTCTAAATGAGTATTTATTTATATTAAATCTCAGTTTAAACCCCATTAAGAATACTCTTTAAATGTTGTCAAAAAAATCCACAATTAAATGTGAATTGAAAAACCATGTAGTGCGAGCCAGTTGGCGCTTTCGGTTTGATGATCTTCCAGAGACGGGGCGGAGTAACGACATACCTTTGACGTGGAGAATCTTGGATCACGTTTAAGTCGGAGTTCAAAGCTCAACCTCACTAAGTGATAGTACAATGTTATGTAGATAAAAGAGCATATCACAAAGTTGAAAACTTTGAGAATTAATATTGGAGTGAATTAGAGATGCCATGGGAAAAAGATATTGTGAGGGTAAACAAGAAGAGAGCTGCGGAATTGAAGTTCGATACCTATTTGAGATCAGATGATAATGTCATTGCGGTCAGAGACGTGGTCTGTGCTAATCAGGCCTGACTCAAACTTTCTGTGGGCCATGTGCCTTAGGGCTGGAATTATTATCCGGGATCCTAGATCCGATCCGAGAACCGCTCCTCTCTGATCCAAAATTTAGGGTATCCGGACAATGTAAATCCAGATCCGGATAGTAAAAGACAGATACAACGGATCCGGATAATAGGTAATTTTATCGGATATCCGGGATCCGAAAATTTTCAGGTGTATATTCATTTATTTTGAGTGACTAAAACACAATAAAACAAAGAAGCCCATTTATAACTTGCAATGCAATTAGTGTACGAAAAGCCCAATATGAAGATTTAATAAAAATAACTTAGAAAAACTCAGGCCAATAATCAAAAAAATCTCAACTACTCTTATACTCCTTTCATTCACAAACTAAAAATCCTAAATCCCTAAAACCTAAAATCTTTATTCTAACATCTTTCAATCCCTAAATCCGACGACTTTCTTTCTTGTGTAGTTGTGTCTTGGTTACCGACTTTCCAATATGTCCAACTTGTCGAGAGTTGAGACTCACCTTGTAAGGTAATTTATTGTCTTTCTTGTTAGTTCGTGTGATCTTTTTGTTAGTGATTTTGTTTGGTTCTTCTATACGAAATGGAATATTGAAACATGATTGTTTGTCTTATTCTTGTAGTTCTCGTATATTTATAATAAATTAGTTTTTCTTTGTATAGATGGAATATATAGAAGATAATGTTACAAAATCCATAATAAGTTGTGGTGTTGCTATTAAAAGCTCTAGACAGAAACTCAAAAGAAACCCCAAGAGACTGATCCTCAACAGCTTCTAAGGTATTGTGTAGTTGTGTCTTGGTTACCGACTTTCCAACTTGTCGAGAGTTGAGACTCATATTGTAAGGTAATTTATTGTCTCTTTTCATTAAAATCTCGTTATTGTTAGTTCGTGTGATCTTTTTGTTAGTGGTTTTGTTTAATTCTTCTATATGAAATGGAATATTGAAACATGATTGTTTGTCTTATTCTTGTAGTGCTCGTATATTTATAATAAATTAGTTTTTCTTTGTATAGATAGAATCTATAGAAGATGATTTTACAAAATCTATAACAAGTTGTGGTGTTGCTACTAAAATCTCTAGACCAGAAACTCAAAAGAAACCCCAAGAGACTGATCCTCAACGACTTCTGAGGTACAAAAAGACACATCTAAAGCTTGGTTGTATTTTAAGAAGTCTGATGAATTTTATGGCAAGGTTAAGTGTATGCATTGCTCTTAGTCGATTAGTTGTAGAACTGCTACTGGTTCCACAACTAGCGCAATGTTAAAGCATATCCAAAGATGCAAAATGTTACATCCAGAAGTCTCTGATGTTGAAGTAGATGGTAAAAAATTGAAACAGTCAACTTTACATTACCAGAATAAAATACCATCTTACCTAAGTGTTTCGCCAACATGATTGTATTTTATTCTGGTGATGTAAAGTTGATTGTTTCAACTGTTTACCATCTACTTCAGCATCACAGACTTCTGGACGTAACATTTTGCATCTTTGCATATGCTTTAAAATTGCGCTAGTTGTGGAACCAGTAGCAGTTCTACAACTAATCAACTGAGAGAAGTGCATACACTAAGCCTTGCCATGAACTTCATCAGGCTTCTTAAATGCAACTAATCCTTAGATGTTTTTTTTTTACCTCAGAAGATGTTGAGGATTCAATCTCTTGGGGTTTCATTTGAGTTTCTGGTCTAGAGCTTTCAGTAGCAACACCACAACTTGTTGTGGAAACTAATTTATTATAAATATACGAGCACTACAAGAATAAGACAAACAGTCATGTTTCATATTCCATTTCGTCTAGAATAATCAAACAAAATCACTAACAAAAAAGATCACACGAACTAACAAGAAGGATATTTTAATGAAAAAATACAATAAATTACCTTACAAGATGTGTCTCAACGACAAATTGGAAAATCGGTAACTAAGACACAACTACACAAGAAAGAAAGTTGTCGGATTTAGGGATTAAAAGATGTTAGAATAAGGATTTTAAGTTTTAGGGATTTAGGATTTTTAGTTCGTGAACGAAAGGAGTACGAGAGTAGTTGATATATTTTATGATTATTGGGCTGAGTATTTCTAAGTTATTCCTATTAAATTTCATATTGGACTTTACATACACTAATTGCATTGTAAGTTGCCATCGTACATGGGGAACTTTGTCTTTCTGGTGTGTCGTGCTGGTTTATTGGATTGGCCGTGAAGGGTGAGTTTTGGGTTCCCTCGAGCACGCGACCTATTTCTGGTGCCACGCTGGTTGCTTGATGCATTCGGAGTTGATGTCTCTTGGCGTTGCTTGTAGTCCCCGGATGAACTCTTCTCGTTCTTCGTCTTCGGGGAAACGGTGATCTTGATGGGTGTAAGCTTACCCCTGTCTCTGCGTTGGGGTCTCGAAGTCCCTGAAATGTTCCTTTGCAGCTAAGTGGTCATTTTCGACAGGGATGCGTCCGAGGTTTCGCGGCTTCGTTTATTCTTCTTCGTGTCGTTGTGCAGAATCGCCGTCTAGACGTAGGTCGTTGTCCCTCGTATTTTTCCCACGGGTAATTCATCTATTTTTTCTACTAACGCGTGTAGCACGGCTGAGCCGTTGTTTTCCGCGGGTTCCTTTCTTGTCAGCAGCAGGTTCGGTTGTTCAGTCGGGGAGCCGGTTTTCACAGGATTCGCCATGGTTTCGTGTGGGTGGTTAGTTCTTGCCATGGATGGCGTGGCGGTTGAGGCATTCTTGGAGCTCGAGAGTAAGGCGTCGATGGCGGCTGTGGTCGATGGCGGTTATGGTCGATGGCGGCTGTGGTCGATGGCCGTGTATTTTCGGTGGTCAGTATGTTGGTTTGGTTGCTTTTCCTTGATTCGATCGTGCCTTCCATCGTCATGCATGGGGTTTACCGGTCGGACGGTTTGGCTGGAGTTTTTGCGGTAGAGGATGTGGACATTTTTCATGCTTCAGATTATACAGGTACTTAGTGCGTCGGAAACCTTAAGACCCATGGTGGGCGCCAACTGTTGTATCCTAGAACCGATAATTTGGTTCTAGATCTTTAATCAACAATAATCAAGAGTAATCAGGGCCTGAGGTTTCGTTTATTGAAGCGTAAGAACGTTTAATCAAAAAGAATTGTTAATTGCTTATAATCTGTCATTATCATATCTATTTTGATCCACAATCACAAAAAATACAATTGTTATACATACAAACACCTTTATGTTATGTGTGTATATACTACGCGTCGCCGCTTCTTCGACTCGGTTTAGTCGGTCGATAATTTTTCTTAAAAAGCTTCGAACTTTCCTTTAAACTAGATCTTGACCCGCGCTACAAAACGCGGGTATACTGTTTGCTTTATTTTTAGTATTATTTTCTGTAAATAGCTTAAAAGTTATGTATTTTTTTGACATTTTCAGCATAAAATTTATGTATGTTGGTTGATTACTTCTTAGCGTGAAGTTTCATGTTTTGTTTACGTTTTCAAATAGTACTTTATATTGTAATGGATAAAATATTTGAATCATACTTTTAGTATACGACATATTTTAAAATATTTAATATTTATTTTAAAAAATCTTTTAGATTTTAGTTTAGAATGTTTATTATTATCAAAAACGTCAAAATTTATGAAAAATTATGGGCTATGTCATTTGTATATATATACACACATTCCATTTAATTAATTAACAGATTTGGGCTAAAATAAGAAAAAACAAAAAACAAATTTAAAATTAATTATTCCAGGAAAATAATTGTCACGTGTAAGGTGGTACATATGCCAATCACATTTTGCCTAGTCTTTTTTTTTTTGTTCAAAGACATTTTGCCTAGTCAAAGCTTCTTTTTCGGTCAAGCAATAACCTCTTCATCTTTTCTGTTCTTCAATACTCACCAAAGAAGTTTACAAATATTATACAAAAATTAAGACGATTTTATTCATATTTATTCAAATCAAGAAACCCAAAACATAGGTCTATCAAACTGTTCATCTATCTTTTTTGCCTGTCGATTTTACATTCAAAATTTGTCTCTTCAGAATTTTGTTTGTTAAAAGTTCAGATGATATACAACTTAGAGGTTTTCTTGGTTAAACAATATTTTGTATTGATCTTTTGTCAGATCTCAACTCTAAATGCATATATCGGCTGTATATTTTTGATATTTAGAGATGAATTCAAAAGTTGGACTTATGTGTTTCGACAGTAAAAAGTTGTTTTGCTTTCGACGGGTAAAGATATATACGAATAAAAAAAATGTATTTTTTTTCTGCTTAGTAATTTTATTGAACTTGTATGCTTAGTGTGAAGGTTTGTCTCGGATACAACAATCTAACAGTGAAGTGGTTCTGCAAGAAAAAAGAAAATTGTTTTGTTATAGGTAAAGAGAACGTAGTTTGTTATTAAATTAAAGTAGACACAATTATAAAATAATCTGTTTTTTTAAAGTAAGTCCAATGACAAAACCCACGTCGTTGTTACCCAGATGATGACAGATAGATTGACAACATCTCACTAAAGATTGGAGCTTGTGATCATGAGAGCGAGATTGGTGGTGTTCCCGATCAAAGGGAGGAAGTGGTGTTTCAGCAGATCCGTTGATCCTTTTGCTTCTCAGTCTCCTTCCAGTGTTACTCCGACCACTGTACGAGGTTTATGGAAGAAGTTATCATCTGAATCTAAACCCATCAATGCCAACGCTGAGCTTCTTGTCAATTTCATCTTTGATAAGGTTTACACTTTTTCTTTCTATATATATATAAAAGTGGACAGACCCGTGTGTTTTTATGGCGTGTAGTGATTTTTATCTATCTATTAGTGTTTAAAACGTTGTGACTAATAATCTTTTGTTTTGTTTCTAATCAAAGGTTTTTTTTATTTCAGACCAATAGAAATGAGTTAAGTGTTTATTTTACCAGTTTGATGAGTTGTTGTTGTTGTAATGATTAGATGAACAAATCGTGGACGGGTCTTGAGAAAGCGCCTCAAGGATCATTTAAGAACAAGATTCATGGGTTTGTAAAATTTTGGTGTATGTTTTGGCTTTGTTCTGTGTGTTGATAGGTTTAATGTTTTGAACTGTGGTCTCTCTGATTGGATGTGTAGGTTAGGACTGAAGCTTCTGGCTCGTGTTAAGCCGTCTGAGATTTTCTTGAAGTCTATATCTAAGGAGGTCACTTCCATACAAGTCTCTTATCCTCCTAGGTTCTACTCCCTCTCCTTCATGTTTATGTTCTGGTGAATTCATATTGGTTATGGTTTTTGGCTTTTAGCTAATCCATGTCAAATGTTTCAGTTTAGACCCTAGACTTGTACGTAGGAGACTACGCCACATTGCTATGAGGTAAATTGCTTTCTTTTAACCAGTGTTCTTGCATTGTCTCTTGAGTAAATTGGTTTGAGAATCTCTCTTTCTTCTAATTGAATCTCTAGTGGAACAATCCTGCACAAGAAGTACCTCATTGGTTCAGTAACTTTGCTTCCATTGACCAGTGCTTTTATGGTATGTACATGAACACCTTAGCAATTCTGTTTAGTTTCTTTCAAAGTCTCTCTCAGAAAACCAACAAAGCCTTTGTTGTTTTGTTCGATGTAGGTATTGCCATTACCAAACATACCATTCTTCTGGGTCTTGTTCCGCACATATTCCCACTGGCGAGCTCTTCAGGTCTGTGATGTCTACTTGCCTGCTCATAATTTCATTATCATAAAGGTTTTATATAGACACAAGATCACCTTTGATGTTTGCAGGGAAGCGAGCAGCTTCTTAAGCTCCTCCCACACCAAACTGATGATGCAGATGAAAGCAATAACAACAACAAGAAGCCTCAATCTCCCACATGTGTAAGCTGTGTTACTCAACCACAAAAACAACTTAAAAAGGTTTCTTCTTGTTTCTTATGTTGTCTTTGTTTCTCATGAAACAGGTTTTGCTGCCATCTGAGGAGTTATGCCAGCTACTTGGTGAAGGTAGCGAGGAAGGGCTTGATACAGAGAGCATAGTAGAGATTTGCAAATCATTTCATCTCAATAAGATCGATGTTCTTAAATATCGCAATCTAGTCTAACTCTTTTGTCATTTTAGGCTCTTTTGTTTTTTTATTCTTTTTGCTTGGAACAAATGTTCAGATGTTTGAAGCTATAATTCACTTCAAATTCTTTCGTGTTGAAGAAGGAATACTTGCAGTGGATTTGAAGGACTATTTACCAAAGGTTATCAAGGACTTTGGTTTATTTTGATGCTCGACTTTCCATCTTTTTAAAAAATTTAAGTCGTTTAAATTGTCATAATTTTGGTATCATGTCAGTTTTGGTTTGATTGTAGTATGCTTGTTTCATTTTGTGAGGGATTTTTATCTTCGAAGATACTATTGTGTTCAGTCGGTTTAGTATCTCAAACATGTATATCTTGTGTGATGAATATATTATCTTGAGAAGAAAAAAAATATAATAATAACCAAATGAATCTAGTGAATTGTTACATAGACTCAAAAAAAATTATCACCTTAATGAACTTTAAATAGAAAAATAATCAAAATAGATTTTATTAAAGAATGTAAATATATATATTTATATTTTTTGATTAAATAATCTAAACTTGTGGTATAGAGTTATGGGGTGGAGTTTTGGAGGTGAAGTTTAATTTTTTTTTTAAAAACTAAAATTTTCAAAATTAAAAAAAAATAGTTTAGTCATTTTTTCTTTGAGATTTATTTTGTGACAAAAAAAAATCAAAAGTCTATTTGAGAGATTTTCCTATTACAATCTACTAGTAACTAAAATTATCAAAAAAAATACTATATAATTTTATAAAAGACCAATTTTAATAAATAAAATTGATAGTTATTATAAATTTTCAGAAATTAACAATAAAAACTAAATTTTGTGTCTATGTAAAATATTTAATCAAAAATAAATATAAATTTTCTTTTTTGTCAAGATATAGAACTTCTTTACTTTAGTTTAAGAGTAGTTGATTAGTTATTTTCATTTTGAAATAGCTATGACATTTTCTCTACTAGTTATACAGTCTTACATACCATTAAGTTTCAAAAATGTTATAATTTCATTCATTTTAAATTTTTCATAATCGAAACTGACCAGTAGCAGATTTGGATCTTCAAGATAAATAGTGTCTTGACCACGCGTGAGATATATCATTAAGTACTCGAAGGAAATCTTAAAGTTTCTATCCTTGCAAAAGTTGATTGGATGCATAGTGACATATGTGAAATATATGTGAAATTGGAAAAGTACGGCCACAATAATTTTTTTGCATAACTAAATGAAATGTTATGAGAAAAATATAAGTGAAAGAAAATATTAAATATCCAATTACGTTTTCAATATATTTATTTTCTTTTTTATAGACAAGAATATAGTACGTAATAGAGTAATCTTTTAATGAATCAATAACATTTTTAATTGTAGCCAAATTGACCATCTCTCTAATGTAACTTCGGTTCAACCAATTGCATGGAAATATATGTTTTGTGCACTAAATTTCAAATGAACGATATTCTTCTTTTTCTACACCTTCCTCTCTTACATACTCGCAGAGTTAGTTGATGAACACCATGAGAACAACAAAAACGTGTTGTATTATCATTAGATTTATTTCTTTTTTTAATGCTTCATCGGATCTACAAAATCCTCCATATCTCAATAAGAGTATTCAACTTTGGTAGGGCCTTAAAGATAGATATGTCTTACTGCGCTCTCAAGTACATTTTCATCAAATGCCCAACAAGAGTGTTAAACAATAAAAAGGTTTTATTTTCAAAACTCTTAGTAAAATTAACAGAACTATCGTGGTTTAATTGCTTTTTCACAGGTCTCATAATTGTTACTCATTCATCTTCAACCACTAATATTTCTTCACTATATTAGTATTAAAAGTAAAAGGTTGAATAACTTAGTCTAGTGCTTTTTTTAAACTGCATATATAAGAAACTTACACATGTGTCGGTTACTTTTAAATATACATATTGAACTTGATTGTAGCACTAACAATAGTGATATCATATAATGGTCATGCTTCTACCAAGAGTTTTAGCTTATTGCTCTGGACAAATCATATTACTTCATAAAAGAAGTTTTATGCTTCAAGTGGGATGGTCTACTTTGTTTCACATTACCAAAGAAACATTCTCTTAGAAGAAGAAAGTGTTGTCTCTCAATGGTAAAAATCTACACAACTATAATAAACTAATTAACATTCTAGTCATCAATAAATGATGAGAACATGTAAAAGTTTAAATTTGAAAACTCACACTGAAAATTTAATAACATATTTCTTTTTAATTTATGATAATGTTAACTATCTACAAGCTATTTTTTTTTTGAAAAGTAAGAATGAACAAAAATAAATTGAAGAGTGATAATCTACCACAGAAAGATCAATTGTTTATTTTTAAAGAACAAATGTTTGATTCCTAGAGGAAACAATTTCTTAAAAATTATAGGATTCAAGCTTATCAGAAGTATCAGATTGTTGCATGCAAAATCGTTTGTTGTGATTGTGTGCTGAAAAAAGAGCATCCATTGATGATGTCTTACATGTAGAATCATTCGTCCATCCACGTGTTGTGGGGAAAACTACATGATGGAATCATTGTTCGTGAAATTATTCATTATGATTGAATATGTTGCATTTAGTTGATTATCATATGTGATTATCATATGTAACAAAAATAAATATTACATGATGATATAATCGATTACTTGAATAGTGTTAAAAAACTCTTCTAATTATTTGCACTTAGTCTAATGGATTAATACATGAAAATTGCACTCACTAACCAAAAAATCATAATGAACTAACTAAACAAAATTACACCATCTCTCTTCTTTTGGCTTCTTATCTCTCTACCCACTCTCTATGTTTTGTTTTCATATAAATACTAGAAGATTACTCACGCGCATGCGCGGAGTGAAAATTATATACTAATAATCGTTGAATATTAACCTTGATCGTTCAACCATGATGTCATAAGTCTCCAAATATATAGTCATTGACCGTCAATATTAATATTTTTTAATTTTCTTTAACAAAAATATTATTTTTATTAATATGAATATTTATTAACTGGGGCTTACAACTCAATTTAAATTTTGAAATTAACATGTTTATGTATTTTATATATGATATAATATATATTAATTTACACGATATTGAAATAAAGGTATATATATAATTTGAATATATATTGAATGAGACTTCATATTTATATGATTTTATGATCATTTGTAGCTTTTTATAATAAAAAAAAGTTAAACCATTGATAAAACAATTTCAACTTAGATTTTTAACAGTCTTAGTAATTTATATTTAAAAAAAAATGAAAATATAGCATATAAAAACAATCTAATTTTTTTATTATATACTTATGTGATTGTTAAATTTATTTTAAGAATATAAAATTGAACAAAAATTATGGAAGATACATAAATTGTTATCAAATCTTCATTATTCAAAAATCATTAATTTTCATATATTTTTAACTATATTAGGTAATTTCATAGATTTTATTTAAGAAAAGAATATAAATTATTCTTTTATACACTACTAATTAATTTGGTAATTAGTTTAATAAAAAGTATAATATGTGTTTAGATGGACTAACTTATTTTGTTAAGGATTTTTAAAAAATTATTGTAGTGATGACATGTGACTCCTAAAATATATTGTAAAGCTTTAGGATTAATATATATAAGCTCGTATATTAATATGTTGTAATCATATTGGATAATTTCGTAACTTTTATTTAAAGAAAAAATATAAAATATTATTTTATGCACTAATAATCAATATAAATGTTAATTTAATAAAAATATATTTTATATTTAGATGAACCAACTTATTCTTAAAGATTTGAGAATCATATTCTAGTGATAACGTGGATACAAAAGATTATATAAAAGTGAATCGTTACTGCGTATCGGCCCATTTCAATTTCTCCAAGAACAAAAACAGATAATAATGGGCCGAACTTGAAGATACACGTGCGAGGGCCAAGCCATGGGTTTGCATTTGGAGAGATCCTTCACCATCGTCTTCATATACACAGTAGAAGAGAAGAGCTTCTTCTTAATCTTTTCCTCTCCGCCAAGACAAGTTGTAAAATAAAATCAATTCTCACTTTCCTCTCGATCGAAGATGTCAAGAGATATCGAAGATGAAATAAGAGACGAGAAGAATCCTCGCCCTCTTGACGAAGATGATATCGCTCTCCTCAAGACTTATGTACCCTAAATTCATATTATTTTCGATTTCTTTAGTTCTTGCTAAGTTTTGTCTCCTGATTTGATGTTTTGTCCTGATGAGCTTGATGAATCTGATAGGGTTTAGGGCCATACTCTGCACCGATAAAGAAAGTAGAGAAAGAAATTAAGGACCTCGCCAAGAGGATCAACGATCTCTGTGGTACTCTTTCTTACTTTTGATGACTTAAGCATTAGTAAAAGGATAAACTTTGATGAGCTTACATTACATTGCAGGTATCAAGGAGTCTGATACTGGTTTAGCTCCTCCCAGGTCAATGGGATCTTGTCTCTGATAAACAGATGATGCAAGAGGAGCAACCTCTCCAGGTTGCTAGATGCACTAAGATTATTAGTCCAAACACTGAAGATGCCAAGTACGTCATTAATGTCAAACAGATTGCTAAGGTACTTTTTATTCCCATAGCTAAAGTTTGTTTCTTGCGGAACCAGTTTGGGTTTATAACTTGGTTTGCTCTTGACTGCAGTTTGTTGTCGGCCTTGGCGATAAAGTTTTCTCCTACTGATATTGAAGAAGGCATGCGAGTGGGGTATGTCTCCTGTTTATGAGATTGTCTCTGCTTTAATCCCTTTTTATCATATGGATGACAAAGAAGATTTCGTTTTTATTTTTATTTGCAGAGTCGATAGGAATAAGTATCAGATACAGATTCCTCTACCTCCCAAAATCGATCCTAGTGTCACCATGATGACTGTTGAAGAGAAACCTGATGTTACTTACAATGATGTTGGCGGCTGCAAGGAGCAGATTGAGAAGATGAGAGAGGTATGTTGTTGAACTGTGTCATTGTTCACCTATAGTTATAAGCTTATTGGTGTGGTATAGTTTTTTCAGGAAAGGGAATTGTTAAATTTTGTTTCTCGTCGTTGATTTTAGGTCGTTGAACTGCCAATGCTTTCACCCAGAGAAGTTTGTGAAGCTTGGAATAGATCCATCCCAAGGGAGTTCTCTGCTACGGTCCTCCTGGTACCGGTAAAACCCTTTTGGCTAGAGCTGTTGCCAACAGAACCGATGCTTGCTTTATCAGAGTTATTGGCAGTGAGCTTGTTCAGAAGTATGTCGGCGAAGGAGCTAGGATGGTTCGTGAACTGTTTCAGGTAATCAGTTTTCAACATTCCTTCTTGATATCTCGTGTTTTTTCTTGGCTATATTTCTGGAATTGTAACGCTTTGTAGATGGCACGGTTCCAAAAAAGCTTGCATTGTGTTCTTCGATGAAGTTGATGCATTGGTGGTGCAAGATTTGATGACGGTGTAGGAGGTGACAACGAAGTCCAACGTACTATGCTTGAGATTGTGAATCAGCCTTGATGGGTTTGACGCACGTGGTAACATCAAGGTTCTTATGGCAACAAACAGGTCAGTCCACAATCTCATTACCAGCCTTAAGTAAACTAGACCACACAACAAAGTCTAGACCATTTGAGTCATTGCTTATTTCTGGATGTACTTTATTATTCCAGGCCTGACACGCTGGACCCTGCTCTTCTACGTCCTGGACGTCTTGACCGTAAGGTTGAGTTTGGTTTACCTGATCTGGGAGAGCAGAACACAGATCTTCAAGATTCACACAAGAACCATGAACTGCGAGAGAGACATCCGTTTGAACTCCTTGCTCGTCTCTGCCCGAACTCAACAGGTAGTGATCATAACCAGTAAAACATCTCTTTTCTTTTGTCTCTTTGGATTTGCTATGAAGTTTTGAGTTTTGAAAATCTTCTTCTTGCAGGAGCTGATATTCAGGAGTGTATGCACTGAAGCTGGAATGTATGCAATCAGAGCTAGGAGAAAGACTGTAACTGAGAAAGACTTTTTGGATGCAGTGAACAAGTCATCAAAAGGTTATCAGAAGTTCAGTGCAACCCCCAAATATATGGTCTACAACTAATAAGAGAGACATGAAAGTCATTAGACTTCTCTCCTTAGACTCGGAAACACTCTTTGTCCTTATGTTTGTAGTTCTACGCAGCACTTGTGTTTATTTATTCCAGTGACATTGTTTTCTTCTTTAATGTCTGTCCGACACTTCTACTCTTTGTGATATTTGCAAGTCAATTCTCTGAACTTCATAACAAGTTATGAACAAGACACTTAACCAGACCCACATGGCATGCCCATCAATGTAGAAGAAAACTATACAATAAAACAAATTGTAATTGCCACTGCGGATCCGAGTTTAACGACTCACTCTATGCTTACGTAGTAAGGTGTAGTCATATTTGGATCCGGCTGATATTCAAGTAGCTATTAGTGATCATAGAACATTCCATGTTCCATGGTCAGCTCTTCGTCTTAGTAGGCTTGGCATCATTACTTGCTACTCAGGTGTTTACTTGTTCCCGTACTCGGTTTGAAATCAAGTACTGGCGTTATGCAAGTCAAAGTAACAAGTCCATATTATCTTATTATTTGTAAGCTGCAAGTCAGTATCAAGTATCACTATTTTTTGTATTAACTTGGCTGTGTTACTTGTTTTTCCGTTACCATGCTTACTATTGTTACTCATTACTTGTTTTAAAATATACATTACCAGTTGTTACTCGTAAAAAACATATTTTATTCTCTGCATTGTAATAAGTAATCTAAAAGGTACTGATTTTTTTAGCATTTGATGTAAACAACTACTTATTCCAAATAGTCATGTACATGTAATAAATGCAAATACTTACGACTAAAATAAATTACACTAATTATCTGGAAAACAAATGATTTATCTCACGTCTAACTCTATTAAAAGTTATGTACACTTAGTTTTTACAACTTCGAACATCCATTAACATGTACACCAGTATTACCAGTAACTTGGAAGTATTAGAAATTTAAGTACTTGGTTAACAGGTACTTGACTCGAATCAGTATGAATACAAGTCAGAATTTTAATACTTGTACAAACATCAAGTAACAGATGATAGCAAAAACACTAAGTATCCGCTTTCACCGCCGTGTCCTATCCTGTTTAGAAAGATAGCTTTGTAACGACTTGTTACTTGTTTGTACAAATATGGCAACACGGTGCTGCGATTAATTTATATAGAGAGACGCTTTGTCAAAATCTCTCAGACACGAGAATCGAGGCGTCCTGAAACCCGCGCATTACTTGACGCCGGTGGGGTCTCAAACCGCCGGCGTCGAGCTCCTCTTCTCTCATCTGCTGATCGCCCTCGTCTCTATACATTCTTTAGAATTTTTCGTCGGCTCAGTCACCGCCAAAGCTTAAGTGCAAGACCCTCGGAGAAGGCTTGCCGTCAAGAGGTCAAGCGGTTGGCCTTTCCCTTTACGGCCGGGACTTGCTTCACAGGCATCCAACTCTTCTTGTGGGGCTCCCTTTCCTCTTCGTCTGCGTGCTTTATCGCCCATCTGCAACACGCGTGCTTCACATCATCGTCGCTTCTCACACATCGACGACTCTCAGATCTACGAGTTTCCCCTCTAGCTGTCAGCACCGATTGTTCCCTACGGATCTGGGCTTTGCTCAAGTCAGATCTGCTGCTGCCGTAGCTCGCACCTCTGAAATCTCTGGTCTCTCGTCGCCCCCTCCTTCTCACCGAGAAAGTCTAGCGTTATACCGTCTCCACACGTCGATGTAGCTCGTATCGCACCGAACTGGAGAATGTCTTGTTAGCTCTGCTTCCACCACTGTGCTCAACCCATCTTTCTGCCGGCCGCCGTACTCCACTTCGTTGCTTATCTTCTTCACGCGGCGAGGCAACGTTACTGTGTGTCACTCTTGCTTGAAACTTGGCCAAACGACAGCTCTTAGTGGGGCTGATAAGCCCAACTGCAATTAACTCACCCCTTTCAGCCCAGTTTTCACACAGCCGCTAATCAGTGGGGATCTTGGTTTTTTTGGCCATATTCCTAAAAAAACTTTGGTGGATTCATCAGATCTTTACAGAAACTTGGAATGGCATTTATCGGATTTTCTCTCCTTGTTGAAGAGCCTATCATTTGCTCATTTAACCGGTGACTCATCGAGGCTCATCACCATCATCATCTGCCTCACTTTTTCAGAGTGTTCCCTCTAATCTTTGAATGGAAACGGGGTCTTCCATATCTATAGCCGTTTTGTTATCTTGTGTAGCGGTTCGTTCGGGCCTGAAGATACACGGATTCGTCTCGACGATATTGCCGAGGTGCGGATTGATGTCACGTCACGATATACGGTGGCTATTTCTCAGGTTTGGCAATGTGCGTAAATCTGTATTGACGCATACCGAACGCTGCTTTGATTCGTTGTCCTCCTATCTTAGAGCGTTTGCTATCTTTAATGT
Organism: Moricandia arvensis; assembly: GCA_905132765.1. Classification (NCBI taxonomy): domain Eukaryota; kingdom Viridiplantae; phylum Streptophyta; class Magnoliopsida; order Brassicales; family Brassicaceae; genus Moricandia; species Moricandia arvensis. The sequence continues at coordinate 2,572 of CAJHQP010006405.1, read as the reverse complement.
TGTATTGTCCTTGTTGGAGAATTCACAAAAAACTCTGTTGCAACTGTAGTTTAGTATGTTAAGTGATGTAAATGAAAGTAGTCGTTACAAAACAGCAACACTGGTGGCCGCAACAGTTTATTTCTCTTCATTGTCCTCATGACTCCATATTTTCAATGGCTACTAGATGTCCGTGTTCATAATGTTCCAATGAGTATAAGGCCCAATGATTAACCAAAGCCTTTGCGTTTTGCTTTTTTCCTAACTTGTGGGTATACTTGTGCAAGACAAACACTTAGGCAGCAAATCATAAAAAGAAATCAATTAGTTTTTTAAACTTTCTTGTAATGAAGTTTCATCAAACTTGAGCTACAATTGTGTGTGATCAAAAATGATCAGCCTACTAACTTGCGCTATTCATTGTATACCCCTTCACTCCACCTCGCTTTTTCTACTTGTAATCTTCTTAAACGCGTTTGGATCGCGTTATAGCTTTTACCCACGTAATGATATAAGTTATTATTGCTCTGAATCTTACTGTTCGACCATTTACTCCGCAGTAAATTCGACAAGGCCCACCACAACCACTTCTCTTACGTGGAGACGAACACCACCCACGTGACCACCAGTTGCCTTCGTCATCGACTTTCACAGACCCTCGAATCCCCGGCGCCTTATAGTTCCTAATTCAACGGCCATTTAAATCCCTTCGAAAACGGGTGCCTCTTGAATAATCTCGCACCCCTGGCGCATCCTAGCCTCTTCATCGGATCCCTTCCCAACAGCTTCTCAATCAAATCCTTCGCTTCTCTCCATTCCCTCTCCTCCAACTCCAAACGGAAAACGCCAACGCTCAAATCGCTCGAACGCTATCTTGCGCAGGGTCTGTTCTTTAATCCGCTTTAAACGGCGGTCGTTCGTGTAACATCTTCGGTATAGAAATATCCCAAACGCCCACCAGTCTACTCCCGCTTCCGTGTCGTTTTCCGGCGACGAGCTCCGGCGCTAGATACTCGGTGAGTTCCGACGCACGTTTTAAGCAAGAACGCCGTTACTGGAGCTCAGCCGCGAAACTCCGCCCACCCTATTCCTGCATCTCTCGGTACTCCACCCAGCGGAGAAGCAACCGCCACTCTCGAGACGAAAACTCTCCGGGACCTTCGAGATCGAAAGATGGAACGGACGTCGGCTTTGAACAGAAGATAGAAATCTAGAGAGCATGTGTGGGTCCCCGTCTTCACGGGTCAAGATGTTCTCCGGTTTGAGATCTCGGGTACATTCTATAACCGAGAGCGTGGAGATACTGCAACGCCCACGAGGATCTTCCGCGGCGAAGATATCTAACCGGTGAAACCGGTAACCGGTTACCAGGTTTGCTTAACGTTAGCAAGGAATGTAAAATCACCGTTTGGGTCGCAGTAATCAATGAGGAGAACACGGTGTAGTGAGAAGCCGTCCGATGCGTGCCGTAGAGTGGTAGGTAAGAACGGGTGGTCTAGCATGGATGAGGACTCCCGCCTCCGTTTGGCACGTGCGAAAAAGTTCCTTCGCCGTGAGAACAGATCGCGTCGATGACTTTAAGCGCGACGCGTCCGGTCGGCAGTCACGGAGGTGGGCAGAGGAAGACACGGCCGAGGTTTCGGTTCAGGTGGCGGACGAGTTTCAGGTTTGACGGAGGTTCGGAGACGTCTTGTCGGAGGAGACGAGTTGCGCGGCTTGATTGCTGTCCAGTGAGGATCTTGGCGACGGTGGTGGAGAGTTGTTGCGGGCGGAGGAAGTGGTGGTTGAAGAGTTTGTGTGCGGTGGAGAGTCCTGTCCGTTAGAAAGCTTAAGGTGAGGCTTGAGCGCCGAGACTGGACGAACAACTTGGGGAGGTGAGGTTCGGTCTGTAGTGGTGGAGGGGGTGAAGCTGAAGATCGAGTTCGGTTTCGTTAGGTATATAACCGTCCGTCTTTCCATTTTTTTTTCTGATAGAGAGTTTCCATTTGGAGATGTGTTTGGAGGTGGTGGTGATGAGTTTATATATATATATAAAGGGAAAGATGGAGTTTAGTTTTCTTGATTTAGTGATTTTAATATTTAAAATGTTGGTTTAAAGTAAATTAGGGTGACTTGTGTGAAATGAGAAAGATGGTATGGGTGGTTGACCTTCAAATGGACCCATTTCTTAATTTTAATGTCCTGGCAACTATCATGTTTTTGGTGATGTAAGCCAAGTTTATCCACGGGTCTCTTAGGCAAGGTTTTCTTAAATTATATTTCAACGTTTTTTTTATTTTTTTTTTAATTTCCGTTAAGAGATGACGTCTCTAGGTCTCCTATTTAAGAGATGGTTCTTAAGTTTTCCTTAGTTAAAGTTAAGATCGTTTCTTAGAAAAGTTAAGAACCTCATGCTAAGAGACCTGCAATAAACATGCCTTAAGCACATGGACTTTTCTCAATTCCAATAAAACATGAATTATAATATTTTATTATAGCAGAAATTAATTGAAATGAATTCGAAAATCGAAATGAATAATTGGATTTATCTACGAGGATATTTGTAAAAAGATAGAAGCCAAGCATTCATGTACCATCAACATTGAAGATATCA
>CAJHQP010006404.1:0-38538 GCA_905132765.1 Moricandia arvensis | reverse complement strand
GTTCAATGCAAATGAGACGGTATACCCACCTTCACAAGAACATATTATTGAGGAACAACAAGTTTTAAGCTTGAGTAGTGTCTGCATGGTGGATGACTATGGACCTCCATAACTCAGTTTAGTGGATGTGGATGAGTTTGGATGGACAACTTGGGGAAGATTCAATTTATGGAAATGCAGAAATTTAGACGGCGAGAGGCTTTGCATACAAAAGTGGAAGTATTGCGATGCGCGATAGAGAGTGTGATCCAACATTTGACATGTTAGAGTTTTGAGAAGGATTTCAAGGATCTGAATGAGCCTCATGTATGGTCAAGTTTTGCAACAAAATTGGAAGTGATAAAGACTCTACAAATATTTATTCTAGACTTCAAGATCTCTCACATCACAAGAATGCAAAATGAAATTTCGAATTCTTTAACTAGAAATGCGAGTTCTTTTTATAGAAATATTTTTCATTGGTTATTCTATTCTAGTTTCGTTACCAATATCGTCTCAAACTTGAACAATAGAATAGTCATCGTACAAAAATAATAATGAAAGAGTTACCTTTGACTTTTTGACACCGTAAGCCAAATTGACCGTTTGTCCATCAACAGTACACGTAGTCGTTAACGTCCATCAGGATTACCTTTATTAGTATCTCTTAGACCATCTGCAACGGTAGTTTTAGTGCAATCCTTAAGCACTAATCCTTAACTGTTTGCATTATTATATTATTATATGCCTCAAATAAGCTAAGGATTAATCCTTTCCTAAGGATTAAAATCGGTTGATCCTTGGTGACGTGGAGGTGTGGAGAGAGAAGGGTCTCGAGAATTTCGCGAAATCTTTTGTCATTTTCGACTCAACTTCTCCAAACATTTTCTCTCTGGCGAAAAGGCGATCTTTCGGGTTCCGCGATTGAGAAGGTAAATCGACGCGATTTTTTTGTTGATTCTCCGATTTAGATTAGGTTTCAGGTTGTTTTTGTAGGAATCTAGGGTTCGAGTTTGGAATTTCGATCGATTTGGGGCTCTTTCCATTTGATGTTAGGGTTCGAAATCGATTTCGGGTCAATCGATTTGGGGTTTCTTTCGTTTGTTGTTAGGGTTTCATCTGGATTTAGGTTTCAATAGATTTGGGGCTGTTTCCATTTGAAGTTAGGGTTCTACACACGATTTCGGTTCAATCGATTTGGTGTTTCTTTTTTTTTGTTACGATTTCAAAAACGATTACAGTTTGAATCTTACAAACTGGAGTTATCTTCTACTCTTTATCTTCTCTGAGTGTTTTGATTTGAGTATTTCAAATGATTACAAAAGCTGTAAACATAGCTTTGATTCTTTGATTTGTTTTATCAACTGTGTTTATCTTTGTTTTCAGGTTAACAACTATGTTTTTCTTCTAAGTAGTTTGTAAAATCTTGTTGTAGTTTGTAAAAGCATTTGATTCTTTGATTTGTTTTAACAACTGTTTTTTTCTTTGTTCTCTGAGTGTAGCTTTGATTCTGTGATTAGCTTTGATTCTGTGATTACAAAAGCTGTAAACGTAGCTTTGATTATTTGATTTGTTTTAACAAGAGTGTTTTTCTTCTTTTTCAGGTTAAGGCAAACATGGGACGATATAGCTACAGCCAGCCCTCTTCATCCGACGAGCTGGATATTGATTCAATTCTTCAAGCTGAAGCTGACCTCTACGCGGAAGAAGCTGAGAGTAGCCACAACGTAGAGCCGGTTCTCTACCCTCCGCAACCTGCTGTCGAAGATGGAATCCCCAAGACCTGCTACTGTGGTAGTGATACGATCGTTGCAACAGCGTACACAAGCAAAGATCAAGGTCGAAGGTAAATCACCTGTGACAATGCTGATGATGGATACTGCCACGTCTGGAAATGGTGGGACATGGCAGTAACCGAGGAGATGAGTGAGTTTGAGAGACAACTGAGGCAGCTTAGGGCTCAAGCTAATGAGACTCAGCAGTCACTGGTGAACCTAGACAAGGCAGTGGAAGAGTTAGCCAAGAAGAAGTCAAGGGGTTCACTTGTCTTTCCATTGGGTTTTTGTGTGTTGGTCGTGGTACTTTTAGCATGTATGGTCTTCATGTTCAAGTGGTTTGAAGACAAGGACGGCGTCATAATAGAGTTCATGGTAAGTTTCTTCTTTCCTTCTCCTTCTAATAGTTGTTTCTCCATTTTGTAAAAACTTTTGACTCTGTTATGTCATGTGTTTTCAGGAAGAGCTTCAGAGGCTGCAAATGCGAGTGTCTGATCTTTAGAAGGTAATGTACATCGTACTCTTTATTCTTTGAGCTTTGGTTAAAACTTATTTAAACTGTAAAACTCAAGTATAAACTTTATAAACTCAATCTAAAACATAGAGTAGTAAAATTATAAAACTGAATTACAAACTCAAGTATAAACTTTATAAACTCAATCTAAAACATAGAGTAGTAAAATTATAAAACTGAATTACAAACTCAATTATAAACTTTATAAACTCAATCTAAAACATAGAGTAGTAAAATTATAAAACTTAATTACAAACTCAATTATAACTCAATCTATCGGCTTGCTTGAAAATGATAAAATGGTACTTACCATTTAATGGTTTTCTACCTTCTCAACTCCTCTGAGTTGATAGGTTTTAAATGACTGTACTACTTTCTAGCTTCTCAACTCCTCTGAGTTGATTGCGTTAAATGTAAATCTTAGTTGCAAAACGCTTACTTAAGCCAAACCCCTTTCGACATTGAAATTATATATCAAATAGCCTACACACAGAGAATCCTATAATCATGGATAGCAACGAAGGTTTTATTGATCTTCTCAGAAGCCAAACCCCTTTTGACGTTGATTCACCAGACAATGCTTGGATGAATACCCCATCTCCTGAACAGTCTTCTTCAAAGATTTTGAGGAGGAAGTGTACTCCGAGAGAAGACAAGATCCTTATTGGTGCTTGGCTTAACACCAGTAAGGATCATGTGACAAGTAACGAGCAGAAAGGCACAACTTTCTGGAACAGGATTCTGGAGATGTACAACTCTAGCCCTCAGCTTGTTGGGACAACACCTAGAGAGGTTGGCCAGATCAAACAGAGGTGGGCCAGGATTAACTCAGAAGTATGCAAGTTCGTAGGGTGCTATGAAGCTGCTCTAAGGGACCAAGGCAGTGGGACAAATGATGGTGATGTTATGACAAAAGCCCTGGATTTTTTCTTCAATGACCAGTCCGTCAAGTTTAGCCTCGAGCATGCGTGGAGGGAGCTGAGGCATGACAAGAAGTGGTGCTCAACCTATCTCACTAAGGATACTGGGAGGGATAAGCGAAAACAGGCAGTGGAGGTAGGTAGAGATGATATAGGCGCAGAAGAGGAAAGACCTATTGGAAAGGACAGTACACCCGTGGATCAAAAAAACCATCAATTGTCTTAGAGGCTGTAGCTTCCCAAGACCTTTGGATATGGCACGCTTTTTTTGGTCTTCCAGGTACATTAAACGATATTAATGTCCTCGATCGGTCTCCTGTTTTTGATGACATTATACAAGGTCGAGCCCCGAGGGTGGAGTATGTGGTCAACGGACACATGTATAATTTGGCGTACTACCTCACAGATGGTATCTATCCAAATTGGTCAACATTTATCCAGTCTATCTCACTCCCTCAAGGTTCTAAGGCAGAGTTATTTGCTAAAGTTCAAGAATCAACCCGAAAAGATGTGGAGCGGGCTTTTGGAGTATTACAGGCTCGGTTTGCAATTGTGAAAAACCCCGCTCTTTCATGGGACAAGGAAAAGATAGGGAAGGCTATGAGATCATGTATCATATTACACAATATGATAGTCGAAAATGAACGAGATGGATACACCCAGTTCGATATATCTGAATTTCAAGACGTAGACGCAACGAGGAGTTCACGGGTGGATATGTCTCATAGTGCATACATGCCTCCAAGTCTCAATGACATGTTTGGCATTCAGATTCATGTTCGCGATAGGCGTATACATGATCAATTGAAAAAGAATTTAATTGAAAATATTTGGAACAAATTTGGTGATGAAGATTAGTAATTATTGTATCTTTATATTTAATTATGTAATATTTAAAATTTAAATTTCACATTTTTAAAATTTTAATATTTTTAATTGTTAAGGATTCTTGTTCGGATAACACCATTGGACTAAACAGTTTTAGTAGAGTCTTTAACTATTTGAAAAAAAAAATTACTAAAATATACTTAAGGACTCCAATGGTAGTCTTACCATTGGAGATGCTCTTAATATACCCAACAATACAAACCCCAAAAGACTAACTGCCTCAAAACAAACCATGTGTGTGATAACGATGAAATGCCCACAAAGCCTAACGTTTTGTAACCTAATCATTATTCTTACTCTTAGTTTCAAATTATCATATAATTAAGGGATTTGTGTTATTCCAGAATTGTTATCTCGTTTTCAATAATAAACTAACAGAAACGCCATACCTTCCCTCATGAACAAGAAGCACAAAAGAGGAGCGTTTCATTTATTTCTTTTTAAAATTCAATTCATTTTTATATATTTTATTTTCTTCTCTATCCTTATACATCATCCTTAACTTTTCTTTTTCTATATTCAAATAAATCCAACTCCTATAAAGGTTTTCTTTTTCGCCTATTTAACCCCAATCCATTTCATATATATATAAAAAAACATTATTTGGTTTCATTACAAGAATACAAAGACATGGGTTTTACTAAAGATCAAGTTCGGTTCTGTTCCACGCCTAAGCTTCCTCTGTTTTCATATCCAATGAACAGACCATATGAAACTCCGGGATTAGCTACACCGCCGGTTAACATCGCCGGGTCCGTTCCTTTCCTATGGGAAGAAGCTCCCGGAAAGCCTCGCTCAAACCAGACCGGAGACAAAAGAGGAGTTGCGAGATTCTTGGACTTTCCTCAGAGGCTGCCTTTGCCAGGAGAAGCTTGTAACCCGTCTATGGCGAACGAGCCTTCTTTGACCACGGTTCTCGATGGTCCATACGATTTACGTCGCCGTTCACTGTCGCTTCCGAGATCGGCAGCTGTGATCAGGAAGTTGAGAGGTGTTCCGGCGCCGGAGGAAAATAGACCGTTTGGGTCTAGTAGATGGGGAAGTTTAGGGAATTGCAGAGAGTTATCTGAGGGTATATATGACTTTTCTCGTTTTAGAGACGGAGGGTGTGACTGCCGGAAGGATTGGGCTGGAGGAGGATATGAATTCGCCGGCGACGGCGGTACAAAAGTGAATCTTTTCAGACGACTTAAAAGGAGAGGAAACCTTTTTAATCTCTCTCATGCAACAAAGTCAGATTTTTTGGTATAAGTTTACTTTTTCAGCTGAGCAGAAAAATCAAAAGTTACATACTTTTTTACAAATCCAAAAATATACTAAACCCATCTTAAAATAATAATAAGATGAATATTTTGGGTGTGAGGAGGAAGTAATTGCGTAACCAAATGATTCGATGTTTTAAAACGCAGGCAAGGGTTTACGAAGGGTTTAAGCAAGTGATTCCATGGAGGCGTAAACGAGAGAATCTGTAAAGGATGAAACGATGAAGCCTTCCACTATATTCACATCGAATCAACTCTCTATATATATAGGTTATATTCTATTTAATTAGTCTTATCCTGTGTATACATTATTTATATATACTAATGTGTCAAGGAAACAACTCATATTACAATTTACAAAGAAGAGTTAGGGATTTCAAATTTTATTATGTATTGTACTTTTGTTGAATGCAGTAAGAAAATTGCACAGGTGATTGAATTATCATATTTTATGATTTATTTAAGAAATGATAATACAGATTTTAGGAATATATATTTTAAAATATATGTTTGACAATAAAATTCACTCAAAGATCTTTATAAAAATTGTAAATATTCATTTGATGTGAAAACGTTGACCCCTGAGAAAAATGTTGAATATGAGTTTGTCTATAATGGACTTTTTGTTCGTTTTTGTAAACTTTGTCAAAGCAGTTTAGACATGAAAACATGAAATAAAATTGTAGAAATTAAAACCCTAAGAGAAATTCAATAATAATCATTATTGGCAACTGACTGCTTTCTCTTAGTTAGTTCAACGTCAGGTTGTTGCCCTATAAGGGCATGATTAACGCTCGTTTTTTAGAACTGGATTCTTAACTTTTTCAAGAGACGTTTCTTAGTTTTTAACTAAAAATATTTAAGATCCATATTTTAAATAACAGAATAAGAGATGTCTCTTACCAAATGTAAAAAGAAAAATCAAATTATAAATTAAAAATCCACCCTAAGAGACTGGGGTTAATCATGATTCCTATGTTCCTCCAAATTCTTCACTTATTCCTCCATTCCAACACCCTGTCACCAAAAATATTAAACTTTCATATCAAAATGCAAGAAACCCTAAAAGGCAAATTAAATCTTTTTTGGAACACAAGCAAATTTTATTACCTTTAGATTATCAATCAGAAAGTTAAGACTCTACTAGAGTTAATATTGTACTGGTTACTAATGTTTGTGTGATGACATTAAACCGATGTAAACCGTCTTAGTATATAAGTAATATATAGGTTGAAAGAGAACGTTGAATCAGATCGTTGATACCAAACTATTTTTCACCATTTTCACTGAGCTTGAGCTCAGCCAGCTCTTCGTCTTCTAATATGATATCAGATTCGAGATGTTTTAGTTCTTCATCAACCTCGATTCACCATTCTCTTCCGCTTCATCTTGATCGATTCCGTGTTCGATTCGAGATGTTTTTGTTCTTCAGCAACCTCGATTTCGTCGATTCCACACTAGAATCATCGTTTTTAACTTCGTCTTCATCAATTTCTCGATCTCTTGCATCATCGTCTTCTGTCTGAAGTTCTAATCACCATGCCAGTGTCATACGCTAATGTCATTTCTCAAACTTCCGGATCTACACAGTTTCAGATGACGACATCGTCAGTTGAAGATCCGAATTTAAATCCACTTTATGTTCATAGCCCCGATCACGCTGGTATTTCTCTTGTCTATGATAAACTCACTGGATTATGGAATTTTAATACTTGGTGTAGATCTATGATGATGGCATTAGGAGCTAGAGACAAAGTTGTGTTCGTTGATGGTTCATATCCTGAAATAGATGAATCGCATCCTAATTTTGGTTCTTGGACTAGATGCAATAATATCGTATGCACTTGGATTGTTAATGCAGTTGATAAGCAGATTGCTAAGAACATAATGTATCTCGATACAGCTCGTTAGATGTGGCTTGATATCCATGATCAATTCAAGCAAAGTGATGGACCAAGAACCGCTGAAATCAATATACTCTGAAGTTCAAGGAACATAGGGAGTCAATGAGAATTACGCAAAGCTTAAACAACTATGGGAAGAACTTAAGAATCACAAGAGTCCACATACATGTTGCGGTGGAAAGACTGATTGTGTAAATTTTGAAGAAGCTTGCTAGTAGAGATCAACAAGATTGTGTTCTAAAGTTTCTAATGGGCTTGAATGACACATATACAACTACTAGAGGTCAGATATTGATGATGGAACCGAAACCTTCAATCTCAAAGGTGTTTAACTTGGTTTCTCAAGAGGAAATACAAAGATACATGAAGCAATCCTCCAATAGTTCAGTGACGTTTGAAGCATCACATGCTATATCTCTTTTAGAATAAATGGTTTCTGTTATAACCATGAATACAAACAGAAATACAGATCTGTTTGTTCACACTGTGGTATAGCTGGTCACACTGTCAATAGGTGTTACAAGCTTCATGGATATCATACTGGATTCAAGACTTCTGAATACAACAAACAGTCATCTCAAAGGACGGATTATACAAATGGAAAGTTTAATCAAGCTTGGCCACCGAGAAAAGAAAATGTGGAAAGTCTTGTAGTTTGTGATCCTGGTGATATATCTATGCATGACCAACAAGGAGTTCATTTGGAGAATGTCACATCGGATAAAATTCATATGTTTTTGAGTGCTTTGACCAACCTCTTGAAGTAACTAAAAATGTTTCTCAAGTTTCGGGAGATTTGGGCATCACCATTTGGTTTGGATCTGTTTGGGTTCGGTTGATTGGGTTTGACTCGGTTTGGTTCGGTTCAACTCGATTATGTTTTGTTTGGTCTTTTCCCAGCCTTACTTAAAAAAGAAGATATACATTCACATAACCATTATTTTTTGTAAGTAATGTTGGACTAGATGACTCTCTCATGCTCATGCATGAAAATAAATATTTATAAGATATTATAATAGTTAATTATATTTTAATTTATTTATAAGTTTTAAATCGTTTTGTAATTCATATTCATGAAAATAAATAGCAGATATTTTTAAATAAACATATATTTTTTCTTATAAACATTTTGATTAATTTAATTATTTTTTGGATATATTAGATTGCACCATCATATTGGATTCATAGTATGAGCTTAAAGTGTGAATTGCATAAGTAGACATAACCGACAATCTTATGAAAGTTTATACATAATATATGACCAAACTAAACTATCCCCTTATTATTAATAAAGAAGCAATTAATAAGAGTAACCTAAAATTAGTAAATTATTTACATGTATGCCATTTTGCTGATGTGTCTCTTTCTCAAGCATCCTCAGCTATCTATTATAATAACCCTTAATGTACTAGATTAATTACAAAGACTGCCATTAGTACTCCTACTATGAATAGCATTGTTTTTTTATATCATTAAAATACAATGGTAAAGACATTATTTCCAAGTGTAGCTGGCGTAAGTTAAACCACCTACGTTTGGTGATAAGGTAAGAAGTACCTGTAAAAACAAAAGTTGGAACATGAGAACTATATCAGAAACTAATGAATTTTGCAGCGATATAAGCATAATTTACTGATTTACTGTATTATATTGGAGGAGATGAACATATTCACTGTTGAATAATTTCCTTAGCTATTTATTCGAGTCGTGGCTTGTTCTACAAATAATAGTTGTTAAATATGTGGAAGCAAAACCATACATTTATCTGGAGTTGAGTTTGCACGATACACAAACAAAGTTCTTATATCTTCAGCTCAAGAATCTTATTATTCCACGTAACATTGCATGATAATGTTTTTTTCAAAAAAAAGAAAAACAGTGCAATATAATGTTTGTAAAGTGGGCTTTCTCAAAAAAAAAAGATAATGTTTGTAAAATAGTTCTCATTTATGAAATAGTATTAAAAAGACGAACACCACAATTTAAAATGTTATTTTTATCATTTTATGTCCTACAAAAATCTCGGTCACTATAAGGATTTCTTAAGGATAAATTAGTCCACTAAACATAGTGCATGATTTTGTGGAAACACCGTAGCCTAGTGGTTAAGGTTTAAAGGTTTCTACACCAGCAGGTCTGGGGTTCAAATCCCAGACTATGTAATTTCTACACCAAGAAGGTTTTAACTCCCGGAGAAGGTGAATGGCGAATTATGCAGATTATTGGAGAAAAAGGCTTACATGAGATATTCATTCAGCATGACACAAGATGTACCGGCATGAATGGATCTCATAGGGCGGCTCAGGGTGATGCAGTCAGACGTGAATCCGCATAATGCAGGTAGAATTGTCGGCTGTAATATCGTCTATGTAATATTTCTCAGAGTTTGTAATGCATAATTAACCAGTGTTAAAAAAAAAAATAGTGCATGATAATGTTTGTAAAATCTAAACTACTAAAATAGGAGTATAAATAAGAAATATCTCTTACTTTTCCACAAAAATTACAATTTTCTGCTACTGGTGTTATCCTTATATCCAAACATAAATTAAATCACTTCTTACATGGACATATTTTCATAATAAGCACATTACTAATTTGTTTGATCCAATAATTATATTTTGTATATTTGTAACCATAAAATGAGTTTTATTTTATTTTTTCACCAAAGTCTATATCGTTGCATCAAAACCGTCTTTAAATTATTAAACCGAAAAATTGAATTAAATGTTAAAAAATATGTATTATATTCTAAAATAAGTCATTTTTACTTATATTCTAAAACATATATCTGAAGTACAATTAGTCCTTAACCCTACTTTTTCTTAATATTTATCATTGAATTGAATGCCACTAGACTTAAACACAGTCGTTTAATAACTTAACAACCCTGCCCAAATTTTTTTATAAAACCAAGTGCACCTAAACTCACGTGGTTTGTTATTGAATATGCCTCAGATTAAAATTATTCTACATAAACCAAAACAAATGTGATTTAATACCAAATATGACACGGTCTACAGGATCAAAACTAATAATTTATAGTTTGGTTCACCTCATAAAAAATAATTTGTGTAAAAACTTAACCACTTGATTTCGATCGAATATATATCATGATTAAAAAATCATTATCAATGAAATGGTTTAGCAAACATGTCATTTATACACAAATTAATAGGTTATCTGCAAACATGTCAAATACATAAATTAATATTGTAAAAGAAATCATTATAAGATAGACTATTATCTGCAAATCCACCGATTTAAATTCTGCATTCAAATTTTAGTTTAACCCATCTATATTCCGTATGTACACGATATTATTTGCAATATATAAATATATTTAAATTATACATTATAAACAAACTAAACGTTTTTTTGGGTTATCAAAATCTTTTATATCTTACCAAAGCATTCCTAAAATATAGACAATCAATTATTTTTTCTAATTTATTCATATTTGACAAATATTTATAATTTTTTTCTGTTATCACTACTTATGGTGAGTATGTATTCTATAAATGAAAATGTTATATCCATACTTTGCTCATGCGATCTTAGCAATTAATTAACCATATATATTTTTAGCTAAAATTTAACTATTAATTGTATTTGTTTAAAAAATAAATATTCTATTATACATGACTCTCAAATCTAATTTGTACTATTAACTTATGTATTAATACAAATCATGGACACATTATACTTATAAGGGTCTGCCTAGAATGACGATACATATTATCTAAAAGAGAATAATAATTTAGTTGCTTACCATTAGCTAACTTATTTGTTAAAAAGTAATCAACAAAAAAGAAGATTAGAGAAGTAACACCAACAAAAAATTACAAACTAACAGAAAATTAGGTATAATTTCCTAAAAAAATGTGTTTGCCAATAATATTTGAGTTTCTACAAAATTTAATTATTATTTTGGCTCATCTTTGTTATAATTTTTATCATAATTACTCATTCAATTTATTTGTATGATCAGGTGGGTTTAGTACAATTTATTAATATCATAGTTATTTTGTATGTCTATACAGATTTTACAAATAACAAAAAAATGAAAAATATTTTATAAAATATATTTTTGGATTATAACAGATCGAAGGAAGTAATTGTTTTTAAGCAAATACACCTCCAACTAAAACATATTATAGTTTTAATATCTTCATAAACATATATTATATAGATTTCATAATAACAATGTGTAAATATTATTTTACATTATTATTTATATAACTAAAATTTATATTTTAAAAATATTTAATTTTATATTGCTAATAAATTGTGAAATTTAGTGTCAACGTATTTATATTAGATTAATTATACCAAAAACATATCCATAAATTGATTCTTAGTAATATATTTTCCAATCATCAGATACCAATGTAGAACAAATTTATTCAATATATTATATGAAATATATGAAACAAAGCCCAATTTTAAAGAGTACATGTTTTGTAAATTTAGCAAGATACAAATATTTATATTATAGAACGTATAATTATATAATGGTGATATGAAAAACAAATATCAACATTTAACAAAAAGTGAAAACCATCATCCGCGCGGACGCGCAAATCAATAGCTAGACTTTGATTAATTTAATACCCATCTCTACCTATGAAGGATAATATCATGATTTGTTGATTAGAATTTTATTAAATATATAATTAACTTTCACAGTAAAACAAAATATAAACTATAAATTACTTTCTGTATAAATTTAATTTTTTCTTAGTTATTTTAATATTTCTAATATATTTCTTAAATAAACTCACTTTCAGGTCAGACACATGTTTTATATTTTTTGTATTCTAATTTAAAACAAAATCATTTATGTAATGTTCTATTTTGTAAAAATACATATATATATACTCACATATTTGGATTTAAATTCAATAAAATAATTTTTTTTAAAAATATGTAAAAGTAGTGTATTCATACATAGTTACAAATTTTTAAAAAGAAATTACATAATAACTAATCCAACATACATCCAATAAAAATATATATAACACAATACAATAATGAAAAATATAATTTTAACAAATTGCTAAAGTAACACAAATGAAAACGTTAAAAGAAAATAAAATTGATGTGTTTTGAAATGTTTATAAGTACATAGAAAACAAACACCCGCGCGGACGCGCGGGTTCGATCCTAGGTGTTACTGAAAAGAGAAGACGAACATCCCCAATGTCAAAGTGTTATTTTTATGTCCTGTAACAATTTCTATAAATCCAGCCGTTATATGAATATGATAAACAACCTAGATTGCACGGAAGCTTCATCGGACGTCCGCTTCGGAATCAGAATCGGAATCGGAACCTTGTGGAAGCTTACGGAATCTCGATTCCAAAACGTTTCTAAAATATCATATTTAAAAACACGTTGGAAGCTTACGATTCCATTTTGGAATCACGCTTCCATTTAAGAAACATAATGTCATAAATAAATAAAATAGAAATCATGTGTTTTATTTTTATATAAAATCTAAAATTTAAAATTATTAACATAGAAAAAATAGAAATATGAAAATATTAAAACCAATATTAGAAATTATCTTTATGCACTAGATTTTAACGTGTAACTAGGCCTTGACCCGCGCGCCCGCGCGGGTGTTCATTTTCGGTTTGCAATATTATGATATTTATTATTGGTTATGTAATTGTGATATTAAATATCTTATATTATATGCTGAAATAAAAATGTAAGGGAATGAAGTACATTAATTTTTATATCTAAATTGTTGACACAAATGTTTGTTAATCATATAGTTTGTCTGTGGTAATTTGTTAATTTTATAGTCAATAAAACAAAAAAATGATATATTTTTATACTCATTCACAATATGTAGACAAATATTTTGTTTATATATTTAGAAATGCATAAATTAATATTAGATTATTAACATTATTTAGTTATCAATCAAATATAATTTGACAGATTTCGTGTATATAAGTAAATTCGAATTAAGATTTTTAAAAATATCATCATGTTTTATTTATGTAAGTAGATAATATATATAGTTAAAGCAATACATCCCCAATTACTTAATTTTCTGTAAAAATGTTACTAAGAATAACAAAGTCCCGTAAACTCATATTCTTACCAAATAGGCTTTTTATCAAGTTCGTGATAGACATGTTAAAACAAAACAAAAAATAACAAAGGCCTAATTAGATAAGTAACAATTTTACGCAGGAAAAAAACGTTAGACGGTGAAAAAAATATACCTCGAGAATTATTAGAAAAGACTTTAGACTAAGAATAACATAATAATCATCTACATTTAAAGTATATAATTTAATAATTTAATAAATAGGCAAATGAATGGTTTCTAATCGATTTATCATTGTATCTGAACTGTTTGAGTTACAATATTATAGTCATATATTAGTTTTGGTTTTGAAGTTATTCAAATGTGAATTTGGCAGTGGATTAACCAATCTGTGAAAATACTTAGAATCCATTCGTTTGAATTATTTTATGTTTCACTCATTTTTTAGAATTTCATGAGTATATTAAGTGGTGGTTATATGAAATATGATTATGAGTCCAATTTGATGGTTAGAGATTAGGGATGGTTAGATATAAGACATTTAGGTCTAGTTATACGTAAATAAAAATAAAAGGTAGACCCACTAAAATTTTGACAAAAAAACCCGCAGGAGGCTTTGCTAATGAACTTTGCGTGAAGTATAAATAAATTATCAGCAAAATCTCTTTAATTATTGTCAGTGGCAATGAATCGTAAATAATGAAAAGAAGTGAGGGTTATTTTTCATTTGTACTTCACTTTTAATAGGATAGATTTTTAAAGGGGACTATTTTTGGTAATCTATATGTAATAAAAAAAAGATTACCAAAAAATCCGCATGTTACGTTTATAGAAATCCATCTCAATGGAAATTATGACTAAACTTAATATGTAATTCAAAGTGATTGAAAGGAGGTGTATTAACGTGAAGAAAGTAATTAAGTGTGTTTTCTATAAATGTTGAGAGAATGTTATTCTTTGCTAAAATACTGCAAATATTATTAATCATGTCAATGTGATGATTGCATCACTTCAAAAAATTATGTAATTAGTGCATGATTGAATCAAATTTGAAATTTTGCAGGTATATGGATCTAATTTGGTAAGAGTTTAAACAAATATGATATTTGTATTATATAATGAGCACTAATTATATTATATACCTTTTTTTCTACTCCAATGCTTCTCAATTTTAAAAAGTACTCAAATTTTAGGTTGTTAAACTATAAATCATAACCTAATTAATAAATCTTATTCTAGTTATTATCATAAATTTACCCCAAGGTTATGATCTCCTTATACAAGCTATTTGAATGAATAATTATTCGACAACAAAGCTAATAATTTTGGTTTGCTAATTTTCAATATTATTTTCACTCCTTATCCTATAAGAACATGTCCATCAAGAGGTTCCTAAGGGGTTCTTAATCCAAAAAAGTGGTGGGTTCCACCACTTTTCTTAGGAAACCGTCTCTAAAAACCTTTAGTTTAGAACCGTCTCTTGCACTGTTTCATGGACCCCACTACCACGTGGCGGTCCACGATTGGTTTATTTTTTTTTCTAATTTTTTCTTTTTTAAAAATCAGAAAAAGTAAAAAAAAAAATTTTAACAACCCATAGAGGTTCTTATGGATGGAGATGGTCTAAGTCACTGGATTTGAACCAAACTTGGAACATAACTAAACAACTGTGGAATACAAGAACGCGATAGTTTAGATGGTCGGAAATCCACGGGTGTGATTTTATTATCTTCCCCAACAAGGTATACAAAGTCGTTGGACTTGTTCTCGTCTTGGATGTCAAACCATCTCTCACAACACACGAGGACTTTCTTCTCCTCTTCCACCAATAAACTTGTTAGAACGCAATATGGAACCTGAGGGGAATCCACTACGAATAGTTTGCTCCACGACGCCTCATCATTCTCATCATTTATGACCCATACCTCTATCGGTGATGTTCGTTTACGTCGTCGGAACACAGAAAGCTTCTCCTCTCTAACAAGAGAAAGAGATAGATAATTAAATGGACCGCGACACTCATAGGGAAGAGAAAGACGTCGAAATCGCTCGGTTTGGTAGTCAAAACTGACTAAGAATATGCCCTTGTGAACCTCGTTCATAATATCCCCAGCAAACCAGTAAGTCTTTCCTCTCAAAGAGATGCGGTCTTTAGTGTCTACTAACTGACAGTCAATATTGATATCAAGTGTCCTCCATAAGCTAGACTCAGTCTCACAGATTTCAAATTTTTGATTGTTTATAGCACCCCCTAGATAATGCTCGTGTCTCAGAATTTTGTAGCTAGTATTGCTTGAGTTACTGTCTTGGTAGGGTCCAAGACTATAGGTGTCGTTTTGCTTGTATGGATATCTTGGTTGGATCCACTTGGTTTGGCCAGTACAGGGGTTCCAAACCACGATTCTAGTCGCTTGTTTAATGGTACATAGCAACAAGCCATCGCAATGAAAGACTTGAGATATATTGAGTATAGTTGAATTAGAAGAACGCCTATCGAGTAGGCTAAGCTCACCTTCAAACTCGGCAGATGGTATTCCACGGAGATGGACATTCAACGAAAAAATCCTGAAATCCTTGGTCAACATGAGAACAAAACCATGCTTTTTGGCTTTCTCAAAGTGATTTCTTGCAAATCTACTGTCGTTGAATAAATGGTTCCAACGTTTGCAAGTACTTCGTAACCGTCTTAGAGATGTGGCCGGAACGCGGCTCAGTATCTCCTCCTCTACTAAATCCCGTGGAAGTTGTGACATACTCATTGCCATCGCTCAATGATGAATGGTGAATACAATTTATTATTTATGGGATCTTCCATGTTTATTTAAGGGGAAACTCTTTCTATTTAGTTGATAAAAAAAAAAGGAAAACTGCAAAAAACTTTTTTTTTCTTGTTTCTACACGGAAAATAAAGGAAAGCTGCCTATTTTTTTATTTTTTTTATTTCAGAAGAATGATAAAATAATGGAATTTAAACAGATAATGTATATTAGTATATATATTTGATCAAACAGTTCCAGCTCTGCGATATATATTTGCTATTTTGCCAGTTTTCTATTTGGAAGAAAGCTCGTATATTGATCGGTGTGTCTTGTTTTCATACATCAAATATAAAAAGTCATTTCTGTCTCGAGAGAACTTGCCACTTAAGAAAACCTTCAAAGGAGTGATGAGAGAATCAGGTGTGGGGATGGATCTGTTTCTTTTTGGACTCACAATCTACGGTTAACATTATTTAATTGTAATCGAATTTAAAACTAGAAGGTAACAACAAACAACGAAACAGCAACAAGAAAAAAAAACGAAGAAACACAACCATAAGCTATTAAACGAGACAGGCGCCTTGTTTTTCGTTTTCATGTGCTACAGAGTGCTCTACTGCTCTTAAGGTATGTCAATAATGTCATGATCAGCGCTTTTTCCTTCACTTTCATGTGGCACCAAGTGCTGGGTAAAAGGTGTCATGAGCAGCTCGCGCAGTATCATGGACTTTTCTATCTGGATTATGCCGGATCCCATTTCATATGAAACGGTCTGTTCGACCAATTAAAGCCCATTTGGCATTTGCTTTTATGATAGGAAACGGTCTGTTCGACCAATCAAAGTCTTAAGAAACAAGTTTACTACAATTTTCTCTTCATATCCCATTCAACAAAACAATCGTCACTTAAATACATAAAGAAAGATGCCAACTAAGGTGATGATTGTTTGTATAGTTTTTAGATTTTGATTTCTATTTTTTAGTTTTTGTTTTCGTTGTAGATTTTAGTTTTTCAAAAAGCTTGAATGGCAACATTAGATTTTGGTTTTTTGTTTTTCAAACAAAAAAGTTAGTAATAATAAAACATTTCTTTTGAAACTATAAAATATATAATTATTATTATCAGTATAGTAAATACATTTGTATTAAAGGTTTATTTTAAAATATATTATATTATTTATTATTTTTAATTTTTAGTTTTTAATTTAAAGTTTAGTTTCTTGAAATAAACGAAGGGTGATTTAAATTTTAGATCATCTATGCTACTTGCTGCCTATTTTTATTTATTTGAGAAGAATGATGAAATAATGGAATTTCAACATATAATGTATATATATATTTGATCAAATAGTTTTGTTATTTTGCCAGTTTTCAAGTTGGAAGAAAGCTCGTATGTTGATCGGCGTGTCTTTTTTCATATCTATATAAATAAAGTTAGCTTGTCTTTCTCCATAGAGAGTCACATCATCAAGAGAGCATGGGGCATTTTGTGACACGTAAGCTTCTTTTTTTTTTCGTTGGTAAAAAAAAACTGACATGAAATGAAATGGACCATAAAAACTCATCTAATGTTCCCATATACGTCACTTAAATCTTAGCCCATTTATGGCTCACGCTTACTGTATACCTCTGTCTTCTCCCCTCCCCTTTTCTTCACCACCGTTGTGATAACGTTTCCTCTTCATTCAACTTTCTCATTAAGCGTCTGCACATTCTCCCTCTGGCCATCTTTCCCACTACGTTCAATTTAATGACCCTCTCCACCCTCACTTTTGACATCTACAAAATTCACTGCTTCACCTTCTTCATTATCCGGACACCATGGGCTGGCCAAGTACCATGAAAGATAAAAAAAGAGGCTCAAGAGATATCAATGAATTATTAACAAGATCCTAAGGATGATAGATAGATACTGCAATTAGAGAATCTTTTACATCTGGCAGGGAGAATGGTAAGGTAATAGAGTAAGACATGACTGTGTTCTTAGTTTTTGCTTTACTGATTTCAATTCTGGAATTAGATAGTTTCTTTTGTTTTCAAACCACTTTTATTTTGATTTCAACCGCTTATGATCATAAATACTTGAATTAATATGTTTATTTTGATTCACACAAATATCATAGCTAATACTCTATAAAATATGAAGGAGCATCCATATAAGAGAGGCTCAAGAGATTATGCAGGAACATATAAAGAGAGATAACATTGGGTGGTAGAGAAGATTAGCCCCAGAGAATGTGTGGATCAGAGACGGGGAGAGATACCATTGGGTGGCCAAATTATCTTGAGAGGGAAAGGAGAGACTCAGGGGTCACCAGTAAATTATCAACAAAATCTAGGTGGAAGATTCTTTCGTTGTCTTGCAAAAAGAATGGTAAGGTAATTGAAGATCCGAGTGTGTTCTTAATTTTGATTTACTGATTTCAATTGCTTACATTCCAGAATCCTGGAGCTAGATGGTTTCTTTTGTTTTCATTCAAACCAATATTGTACTATATTCTAGAGAATTACAAGTTAATGTTCGTTATAATATATAGGAACATGCAGATGAAAAATGAAATGGTTCAAATCATAGTCTCTACCAAAACTTGGGATTAAATGAAAAGTGGGATATGAAATTTAGGATGAAACAGGGTAACGAGACACACCAAAATGAACACTTAAATGATTTCTTTGGACACAAGTAATTGATATGTGCTCGGAAGAATTAGTGTGTATGACTTAAAATGTTTATAAAAATGCACATTTAGGGGTTTGAGGTGACCTTTTCTAATTTTCAATTATCAAAATTGGTGAAATTGAATTTAAATTTGATATATTCAAATGCACACAATTTCATAACTGTGGTACAAATAAGGAATTTTTAGATTAGATTATTAACATAAACCACTTTGTCACAATTGTATATTTGTGTGTTTAAGTATTGTTTGGACTCACCCCCTAACCCTAACTAGGAAAAAAAGTAAAAGTAAATAAACAAACTCTTTAATCCTGGAAGTTAATGATTCTTAAACGAAAACAAATTTTAAATCAATTCTAAACTTAAAAATGATTTCACATAACTTAAATAACCAACATAAAAGTGTATTTAGATAATCATTTTGGTTGACTTTTGATCATCTTCCTCATAATTATTTATAGGATTTTCAGTTATAAAAATACAATACATTGTGAGTCTTAATCATCTCAATTTTTCTAAGACCACAAATAAATTAAAAATAATTATAATATGTCTACCATTTATATTTCATAATGGTTTCAGTATATTTAACACACACACACACATATATATATTTAAATACAAATGCAAAAAAATAATTAAAATTTATACAAAAAATTGTGCATATGATGAAAATGTTTTGTATTCATTAATGAAACAAATATATGTCAAAATATTTATCTTTTTGTAAAGTATAATTTTGTATGTTTATTTAAAGTCTAATTTTTGTACTCGCTTAAAATCATTGAATTTCTTAGGGCTTCCATACTTTAGCAAATATATATATATATATCAAAACATACCAAGATAGTTCGTCATATTCATTTAGCTATAGGTTTTATTTATTCTCATGTTTTTTTTGTGTTCTAGAATATTTCGGTAGAATTGGGTTTCTCAACTTCTTAGATTTGTTATATTTTTAACATGATTTTCACAGATATTAATACATCTTATTATTATACTATTAGATTTTTTCAAAATATGCATAAACATATTAAATCTTTACATTGAAAATTTTACTTAGAAAGTTCCATGAAAAATGTTCAGAAAAATAAATGTCCCTACATTATATTTGAAAGTATCACCACAAATCTATTCAAGAATAATACTATGTAATATTTATAAAAAAGGTATATTTAAATAAAACAATTGACATGCAAACCAAAAAATATATTAAACAATGGAGAATGATACTCCATAATACAATATATTTGAAAATATTAACACAAAATTACTCAATGTTTGTTACCACTACATAGTATTCTTCACTTTTCTGCTCTCTCAACTTAAATCCGGAGTCAAAAAGTAATGACCCGTTCTTGCAATGAAGTCAAATGTAACACGATCATAAAAAAATAAGTCCTCACAAACCAAATACCTAACCTTATAAACTCAAATCTGTGATTCATGAATCAGTTCAAAAAAAAAATATGTAATTCATCAAAAAATAAATTCAAAAGTATAAAATTCCGCGCGAAGCGCGGATCACCCCCTAGTAATCTAATATAAAGTCATTTCTGTCTCGAGAGAACTTGCGACTTAAGAGCACCCGCCTCGTTGCACTCCAGAAACACGATTATATCTAAAATCAACCAAACTTTATATTTATATATGGTACACAAAGGTGATGATTGGTTTGATTGTATCCCTAAAAACTTAACTATAAAATGTGAGCGGTATGTCACGGACTGATTTCTTGCAGCAATCAGGACGTGCAGCCTTAGCACCTTTCACCCTTGTGTTTTGCTAAGTCAGCCTTTCAGATAAACTGATCAGCACTTAGAGAGAGATATGGACGTTTTGTAGAGAGAAGTTAGAGCTTTTAGGAAGTGTTTTCTTATTGAGTTTTCTGAATGAATTTTACAATGAGGCCTTGCCCCTTTATATACACATCCACCTCCTCTACGGACGGTCCAGATTAAACCGATCTAACGGCTCAGATTTTTTCCCTCCTATGAAGTAACTTCAACATGAAGTACTTCTTCCTTAAGTAACTTAACCCTTAAGCTAGCCCACATTATTTTACATTATCCTTACTTAGATATTTTACAAAGCTTAACACTTAAGAAAATACTAAGTATAACTCGGCCGAAAACCTCGTACTTTCGGTCCGTCCGTTTTTCAAAATTTGGGGCGTGACATCCTCCCCCACCTAAGCCGGTGACGCCCTCGTCGCCGTGTATGCCTTCAATACCTCCTGGAACTGCCATAAGTCATCTTCCGGTTCCCATGTTGCCTCAGATTCGGGTAGTCCCTTCCATTTGATGAGAAAATTGGTCTGTCTCGGGACTCCTCTCTTCCTTACTTCTTTGGACGCCAACACCTCTTCAATCTCCTTGTCATATGACTTAGTCATGACCGGGGGTGCTCGAGTCGAAACGCCTCTGTCCCGATCGTCTTCGTCCGCATGATAAGGCTTCAGCATGCTCACGTGGAAAACCGGATGGATTTTTAGTGTATCCGGTAGGTCCAGACGGTAGGACACCTTTCCCACCTTTCCAACTATCTCGAACGGCCCTTCATACCTCCGGATCAGACCTTTGTGTAGGCTCCGGAATGCCTTGAACTGTTGAGGTAGCAACTTAACAAGAACAAGGTCGCCCACTGAGTATTCTGAAGGCCGTCGTTTCTCATCCGCCCACTTCTTCATCCGCTTACGGGACTTCTCCAAGCATGCTCGGGAAAGATCAGCATGTTCCTCCCACTGCTTAGCCATTATAAACGCCCCTGGACTCTTTCCCTAGGTCTTTGGTGTAGCCAAAGTATGGGGAGTTAATGGCTGTTGTCCCGTTGCAAGCTCAAACGGACTCCGTCCCGTTGCCTCTCTGCGTTGAAGATTGTATGAGAACTGGGCTATGTCCAGCAACCTAGCCCAGTCCCGTTGGTTGGCGCTCACAAAGTGTCGGAGATAGCCCTCCAACAAGGCATTCACCCTCTCGGTTTGCCCATCGGATTGTGGGTGAAAGCTTGTTGAGAAACTTAACTCTGTCCCCAACATCTTGAACAGCTCAGTCCATAAGCGCCCAGTGAACCGGGGGTCCCGGTCACTCACAATGTTCCGAGGCAGCCCCCAAAGCTTCACCACGTTTTTGAAAAACGCCCTTGCTGCCTCCTCCGCGGTACAGTCCCGGTCGCAGGCCACGAATGTTCCGTACTTAGAGAAACGATCCACTATCACCATGATTGATCTGAACCCTTCGGACTTAGGCAACGCGCTGATGAAGTCTAGTGAAACCGAGTCCCATGGTCTCTCTGGAATCGGAAGTGGCTGCAGCAAACCAGCAGACTGCTTATTCTCGGACTTGTCTTGTTGGCAAACCAGACAAGTCTTCACATATAACCCCACGGTATCCCTCATCCGTGGCCAGTAGTAGCCAGCTTCAACGAGCGCCATTGTCCTCTTCTGCCCCGGATGGCCCGCCCACCGAGTATCATGGCACTCCCGAACAATATCCCGTCGAAGACTCTCCCACTTGGGTACATAGAGTCTACGACCTTTGGTGTAGAGTAGCCCATCCTCTACCCAAAACCGATGCACCTTCCCTTCATTGGACAGCTTCACTAGCTCCTTAGCAACTGGATCACGTTCCAGCCCCTCCCGGATCCGAGCCATAATAGCCCCCTCGACTTGGCTCATCGCAGCTAGCTCCGCTTTCCGACTTAGTGCATCTGCCACTACGTTCACCTTTCCTGGCTTGTACTCCATTTTGTAATCAAACTCGGCCAGGAAATCTTGCCATCTTGCCTGTTTCGGGGACAGCTTCTTTTGGGTCTGAAAATAACTTGTCGCCATGTTATCCGTCTTGATCAAGAAATGTGATCCCAAAAGGTAGTGTCTCCAAACCCGTAAGCAATGGACTACGGCGGTCATCTCTTTCTCTTGAACAGTGTACCGCCGTTCAGTATCGTTGAGCTTACGACTCTCATAGGCAATCGGATGTCCATTCTGCATCAGTACTCCCCCGATGGCAAAGTCGGAGGCATCCGTATGTAACTCGAACGGTAGGTTGAAGTCCGGTAAAGCAAGGACGGGTTCTTGACTCACCGCGATCTTTAACTCTTCAAAGGCATCTCGACATCGTTCGGACCATTCCCATATCTTTCCCTTCTTCACCCCCTTGGTGATCTGCATCGCCGATAGTTGCCTTGTCCCATCGGTCTTTTCTTCCACGGTTGGAATCATACATGGTGATTCCTTCTCGAGAATGCATACCGAGCTCAACGCAGGCATGGGTATGGCTGAGACTTGTCTCATGAAATCCATACCCAAGACTACCTTGAAGTCGTCCATAGGAATGACTGAGAAGTCCACCGGTCCGCTCCAACTTCCCAGCCGCATCCCGACTCTTCGGGCTATCCCATTGACGGGTTGAGCCTTAGCGTTCACCGTCTTCATCCAACCATCCTTCTTTGACCACTTGACCCCAAGCCTCACAGCTTCATCGATAGCCATGAAGTTGTGAGTGGCCCCCGTGTCCACCATCACACGAGTTGGTTTGTCGTTGATGTGTGCCTCAACGTACATGAGCCCCTTGCTCGTCGGCTTCACCACCGGGTTAGCCTTCAATGCGTTGAGTAGCTGTAACGACCCCATCTTACTTGGTCCCTCTTCTGGAGTCTCGGTCTCTCGACTCTCCATGATTGCGGACAAGGATCCCATCTTCGGGCAATCCTTCATTGCATGTGGCCCCTTGCACACAAAGCATCCTCCCTTAGGCACGAACGACTTCTTTCTCGCTTCAAAGTCTTCCCGTCGAGCACCCTTCTCAAAACTCCTTGAGTTGGATGGCCGGGTCGTATCCCGTCTTGCTCCCCCACCTTTGGCCACGCCCTGCTCCTTCCTCTTAAAGGACTCTGACGGACCAGAAGTACGGAAGTCAGTCAAGGACTCGGCCACCGCAATTGCTTCATCGACGGTCGTAACACCCCTTCGCTGCAATTCTTGCTTGCCCCAAGACTGCAGTCCGTCGGTGAAGTAAAACACAAGATCCTCGGCGGTCATGCTCGGAATCTAAAGCATCAATGTTGTGAACTCTTTCACATAGTCTCGGATCGAACCACGCTGACGAAGTTCCCTCAACTTCTTACGGGCCTCATAGACAACATTCTCCGGATAGAACTGTCGTTTCAACTCCCTCTTGAAATCTTCCCAAGTGTTGATTTGGCATGTTCCCTGCTCGATCTCCGAATGTTTCCTTCGCCACCACAGCATGGCTGTATCCGATAGGTAAGATGTCGCGGCCTTCACCTTCGCATTCTCATCCTCCAGGTTGAGATTGTCAAAGTACTGCTCCATCTGCCAAAGGAAATTCTCGACCTCCTTGGCATCCCTCACACCGTTGAACCGGTTTGGTCGCGGAAAGTCAACCCGACCAGCACTGGTTCCTCCAACGGCTCCAGCATTCACGCTTGCCCTCTTGACCAGCGTGATGTCCTCCTCCATCATAGTAAAGCGTGCTTTCATCCCCTCGATGTCATCACGCACAGCCTGGATAGATCCCGTCACCAACTCCTCGAGTCGGACGAACCGAGTGTCTAAGTCGGCAGCATTTTGCTTGACTTCCTCAAGCCCACCGAACACGACACCTTCAAGCTCTGTGACGGTATGCTCGACCCTCTCGAGCTTCTCACCAATCTCACCCACGGCCACATCCAAGGCCTCACGAGAAACACTCTTTTCCCGTTGGGTTCCAGCACGTGTGGACGTAGTCTCCCTTCCACGTTCCTCCACACCGGATGTCGAACTGACCTCCTTTTCTTTACCTCCCTTGGCCATCTTCTCACGGACAGAGTCTCCCCTTGTCTGGATCGTAACTTGCTCTGATACCAACTGTCACGGACTGATTTCTTGCAGCAATCAGGACGTGCGGCCTTAGCACCTTTCACCCTTGTGTTTTGCTAAGTCAGCCTTTCGGATAAACTGATCAGCACTTAGAGAGAGATATGGACGTTTTGTAGAGAGAAGTTAGAGCTTTTAGGAAGTGTTTTCTTATTGAGTTTTCTGAATGAATTTTACAATGAGGCCTTGCCCCTTTATATACACATCCACCTCCTCTACGGACGGTCCAGATTAAACCGATCTAACGGCTCAGATCTTTTCCCTCCTATGAAGTAACTTCAACATGAAGTACTTCTTCCTTAAGTAACTTAACCCTTAAGCTAGCCCACATTATTTTACATTATCCTTACTTAGATATTTTACAAAGCTTAACACTTAAGAAAATACTAAGTATAACTCGGCCGAAAACCTCGTACTTTCGGTCCGTCCGTTTTTCAAAATTTGGGGCGTGACAGGTAGATAAGTTAGTCGTATCAGTAAAATTGTTACTATAGATTTTTTTGTAGAAACTTTTGTTATAACTAATTTTATTATAGCTGTAAGCTATAGACTGTAGATATTTAAGAATTAAATATAACAAATATGCGATGTATATATAAAATAAATATTTTTTGTCAACTAAATTATTTTTATTAATTTTTAATAAATTATTAAAGTTTACTATTATTTAAATATTATATGTAAATAATATTTATGTTATTTCAAATATTTCAATAATTTTAAAATTTCCAAAATTATATTAGAATATGTATAGATTTTTTTAGTTGTGATTATCTAATTTATGATATTATAGATAGTTTTTTTACTGATTCTACAGCTTACAAAAAAGATATAGGTTTTTTACCTAAAATACATAAGAAAAAAAATTTACTTTATTTTTTTTTTGTAGGTTGAAAAGTAAAGCTAAAGCATAATTGATATAAATTAATAGAAACTTGATTTAGGTTTTAATATTTAAAAATAAAGCTACAACATGATTGATAAAATTTAGTGTTTTAAAAATAAATAAAGCTAAAATAAGGAGATAAAACCCAACCAATCACCTACAAAATTACACACACGCTTTACTAGGACCGTGTATGGGTCGACATGCAACTATTTAATCAACGGAAAGCAAATTTCAAATATCAGAAACTATATATGCATGCAAATTTTGTCAACCGCCTAACCTTGAAATACACATAATATTAGGGAATCCATCTATGATTAGGCCATTAGGGGATTACCTATTGTGCTTATCTAATGCAATAAGGAATAAGGACAAAATTCTGAAATGGACCAAAAGGCTTTGAAAAAGGAAAAATTGGAGAAATAGAATTTAGATTTATGGTAATACCAAATTACCCTTATAAAAGTCAAATTAAACTAAATTAAAATTATATAATAATTACTAATTTTATTTTTAATTTGGTTTTGAAAAGTAAAAAAAAGTAACAAATGAGTCTCACCCTAACATCTTTTTACCGTGTCTCCGCCAAAAACTTCCTTTTCACCCTTCAATGGAGATTTCGGCTTCTTTTCAGACAAGAATCAATGAAATCAATTTTTTCCTCCACGTTTTGTTTTGTCGTTCAGTTCTTACTACTTGTTCGTCATCACTTACATCAAAAGTCAACGAATCACTCTCGGTATATGTGTTTCAGTCTCAAACCCTAATTTTTTATACTCGATTTGTATCTCTTTTCCATTAAAATAAGTTCTAGAGGGCAATTAAGGGTTTGTCGGTTACCGGGATTGATGACCGGATATACTTTAATCACATTACATCTGATGTATCTTAGTGAGTTACATCTTGTTATGATCAATCTAGTTTGGTTCTTGTAATTTATGTTCAAAGTTTGACGTGCCTAAAAACATTTGCATATTGTAAAACGAATGTTTTATAGTTTCTGTTGGAAGTGTGTTATGTCTGCAAACATTGTCACATTGTTAAATCACTGTTCGATTTATGGTTTGTTGATTCATGAATATTTTCTTCAGTAGCATATATCTTCAGCAAATCTGCCGGTTTCAAGTTGATTGTACAAATACCAAAGGAGGTTGTGTGTAGACCCCGTAATTAAGTATTCGAGTTCGTGTAAGGACCAGTTGAGGTGATTTAATTTTAGAGGCTAAGGTGATCCTGATTTTCTTCCAAACCACGAGTCTTGTACTGTGAGCCACCTCGTCGCTGAAGTCATTGGTTTGCTTGATCACTATGGCACTGCTCATGTTAAACTTCTTGTACAATTGATCAAAGTTTATAATATATGCGGGAACATATTCTTTGTGGTACATGTTATTCTCTAAGATCCATGGTTTCCAGTCAAAGCTAACATTTATTGGGTATACATGTTACGCTCTAACATCCATGGTTTCCAATCATTTCATAAAGATGTGGGACACCAGACACGTCTTCTTTTCGTTTGGATGGCCTGGAGCCATGTACATTGGCACTCTTTTATTTAGACTCAAGTATGGTGCTCACTGGGCTATTGTCCCAGCTACTGCCTCTAAGCTCTTTGATCTGAAAAAGGTTGGAGCTTTATACAACTTCTTGACACTGGCCAACCCAGCCTGGTCCCTTCTTTTCTTGGGTATGATTGCAAGCACCATATACGATATGTAAACAGAAAGACAAGCACAAGGGTCTGATTTTAATCTGGATGACGTCCTTAAATGTGAAAGTTACATTTACTTCTTGGCCACAGTTTTTTTTTTGTTTCTGTTGCTGTTGTTGTTGTCATTGTCAGTTTTGTTTGTCGGTATGTACGTTTCTTGGATTAATATCCACGGCAACATCTACGATTGGTAGAGTTTCATAAAAAATCTTTAGAAAATCCATATATCAATTAATTTAGGAAACATTTGTTACATAAAATTAGTTATAAGGGGAGTGATCTCTTAGAATCTCTCCTTAGTTCCCAATCTTAACTCCAACGAGTCTGAACTTCCGCATAATCGTTTGTGTTAATCCGGGTTAAAGATACCAAAAATCGTTGTCTCCTAGTGTTTAAATGCCTTGGAGAGTTGTTGATGGTGGTGGGTTCGAAGAACAAATATGCACTTTTTAACATTTGCTCAAATTTTATATTAATTCAAACATCATAGGGAAAAAAACATGGAAGAGAAAATATTATGAGAAATTTAGTGTAGATTTAGGAAATATATTAACCGAAATATGAAAGTTTCCATATTTTTGTGATCAGATTATAATATGTATCATACGTACAGCAGAACACTATAGAGTGGGTGGAAAGTATATCCTTCTGTAAGTGTAACATAAACTAAAAAGCAGAAAAAGTTATGACACACAAACCAAAAAGGGTAAATCGTAGAGTCGTGGCTAGGGGTGGGCAAAAAACCCAAACCGACCCAACCCAACCGAAGTTAAATTGAACCAAACCAAACCGTATGTTTTACATGATCCAATTGGTTCATGTTTTATTCAACCCGGATGGTTTGGTTCGGTTTTGTTTTAAACCGAACCAAACCAAACCGATAACCCTTTATATTTTTATCTATTAATAATATATATATATATATATATATATATAACATATTGTGGACTTTTAGTTAAGGTTCCATTTTTTCTTAACTTCTATGTTTTTAAGTTATGATACAATTAATACTCTCATGCATATTCTCTATTTCTGATCCTAATATGTAATACCTAAAGATTGTACCAAAAACAAAACCTAAAAACGATGAATCATTTAAAGCTTTGTTGTCGTTTTGTCTCGTAATTTTTCCAATTTCTATTGTTTAAAGGTAAGATTATCTACCATAAATTCTTCTAAGATCAGATCAAAGGTGGATGCAAATAGTCTTTTAGTAAGTTAATTATTTTTATAGTCAAATTAATACCAACATATTTTATAACCAAACCGAACCAAACCATAATAAAGTGCACCAAAAAAAATCTAAACCAAACTGAACTAAACTGAACCAAACTAAACCCAAACCAAACCCCAACCAAGCTACTTTGGTGTTGGTTTGAGTTTTATAAAACCCAAATAACCTAAACCAAACCGAACCTGAAACTAAACCTATATGTCCACCCCCTAGTCGTGGCTATAAGTTGTAATCAAGTTAGAGGTAAACTAACGACATCTTGCTAGAATATAACCTAACGAATTCTAACTCAGATAGAATATATAATAAAGGTTTGTTTGCATCATATATCTAGGATATATCTATGTATAGCAACATAATATCTGATTTATAGACTAAGTAGATAGCCAGAATGAGTATTTTAACCCCAACTATAAAATAAGATAAAATATATTTCCACAGTTTAAAAAAAACATATAAATAGTCATACTTATGCTTCCAATAGTTTTCTTATTTTTTATATTTTTAAAATTTAGTTTACTATTTTTTCCATTATACAAGGGTAAAACCTGTCCAAAATCTCTCAAAATATGAAAAATCCCAAAAGGATGAACAAAAGTAGAGAGTGTCCCATTTTCCAATGTTCTGTTTAAAAAGATTCTCCTACAGCCTAAATTAATCTGTATGGACCTTTCTCATATGAATTACTTTAACACCCTTAATGAAGTATATGAAAAATAAAATTAAAAAGTTGTGGTCACCGCCGTAGGGCTTTTTCTTCCTCATTCTCCGCGTCTTCAACCTTATCTTCACTGCATCTACGTGGACGATAAAGCTCGTTATCCATTATGTTAAATGGTGTACCCGCAACTACATCTTACTCCTTGTATGCATTAGATAATCTTGGAGCCTTAATCACATATGTGATGGTCACAAGAGATAAGTATAATGAGTGGTCTACATAATTTATTAATGCATTAAAGGCCAAACGAGAATTAAGGTTTATTGATGAAACTATACCAAAACCCGCCATTAATGACCCCAATTTCAAATTGTGGTCTTCGGTTAACTCTATGGTCGTTGGTTGGATCTGGACGTCTATTGAAGCTCATGTTCGATCAACAATTACTTTCATATCTGATTCTCACAAGTTGTTGGAAACCTTAGAAACGTTTCTCAGTAGGAAACAAAGTACGAATATATCATCTTATGAAACAACTTGCCTCCTATAAACAAAATGGCCAGTCAGTAAATGGATTATTATGGGTGCTTAGCCAAGAGGTGGATAACTTGATTTGTACAAGCACCTTCCAGCTGAAGTTGCAGTGCGATTGAAGAGTATGAAAAAGAACGTGAAGATGAGAAAGTTCATCAATTCGTCATGGGTTTTGACGAGTCTCGGTTTGGTCTTGTTTGTCAAGGGATTATTGCAAGTGATTCACTAGTTGACCTCAGTGAGGCATATGCAAAAGTTGTCTGTGAAGAGCAAAGACTCGACTCTACAAAAGAACGAGAAGCTCAACACAATGCAATCGGTTTTGCAACTAAAAAAGAATGAGGTGATTCAAGCAATATTATGAAATCTCAGCACAATGTTCAGTGTTCGCATTGTGGTACGCGTGGTCATGAGAACGCAAATTGCTGGCAACTTGTTGGCTTTCCGAATTTATCCATACTGTTAGATTTTGAACTTGAAAATCACGAAAAATAAACTTTTTTATGCCACTCCGCTTAGAGAATATAGAGGTTGAAGAAAGAGTTTTGAACAAAAGACAGAGACACTTGTTTGGGAGGGAGGGAGGGAGGGGAGATTACTGAGTCAAATCTGATAAAGCTGGACATATTGATATGTTAGAAGTTGTGTTTGTAGATACTAAAGATATAATAGTCTTTAGCCACGTTTTCGAATTAAAAAATAGAAAAGAAACTCATTTTTATAAAAGAGGCATAACATAGTTTTTCTAAATGTTCTAGGGTGATGTAGATTAAAGTCTCTCTTTTTAAAGTCCTCATCTCCATCTAACTTTTAGAGTGAATTGGGTGAAAAACCAAAAACAATATGGAAATTAGAAAAATACCAAAAATAGTAAAAATATGGACTTTGATATTTGTGTTAGAAAACCAAGATTACTATTTTGGTCCTCAATGGATAACACAATGTTGCATTTGTAGGTATGCAAATATGCTTTACGTGTAAAAAGTGAAAAAAACTTAAGCTCCTACTTTAAAAAAAAAAATATGTTTTAGGTGTACAAACAGTGAGAAAAACCTAAGCCCTTACTTTTTTTTTTGTTAAACACTTAATCCCCTACAAAATACTAAATTTTGTTGTGAGAATAGTGGATGTCTCGTCTTTTGCATTTTACACACAACGAAATGGTAAATAATAAAAAATTATCTTTTTCCTTTCTTCTTTTCTACTTCTTTCAAATTTCAGAATTCAATCCTCAAATTTCATAATATGATCTGCAAGAGTTTTGAGAAATTGAATCCGCATGAACCAATCTATGTCATTCTTTTTCCTTTCTCTCACCACAAATTGTGGGTCTCTGTCTCTTTGTTGTCTCTAGGTTTTATTCTTGAAGGTTTTCATTAGATTCGTCTTAGTTCCTACATCGTTGGATCGAGCTTTTGTCTCACTTGTTTTGATTTGAGGTTTGGTGCAATATAAAAAATCTATGGCTAGTTTCTTTGTTAGCTATATTATAGTGTTCTGAATTTCATGATCAACATAATGAAATTGCATGTCGGCTAACTTCAA
The DNA here is from genome assembly GCA_905132765.1 of Moricandia arvensis. Classification (NCBI taxonomy): domain Eukaryota; kingdom Viridiplantae; phylum Streptophyta; class Magnoliopsida; order Brassicales; family Brassicaceae; genus Moricandia; species Moricandia arvensis. The sequence goes on along the minus strand of CAJHQP010006404.1, from coordinate 7,339 downwards.
ATTTATATTGGTAACATTGAAAATGAATTTATAATACAATAGCAAGCTACACTCATTAGGTATATTTAGACTTGTGGAAAAAACTTCATTTTGTTTGATCAGCATTTAATGTATCAATCGGTGGACATGACCTTGGCCTCACAAAGAGACTCTCTGTCTCTTTGTTGTCTCTAGGTTCTGTTCTTGAAGGTTTTCATTAGATTCGTCTTAGTTCTTACATTGTTGGATCGAGCTTTTTTCTCACTTGTTTTGATTTGAGGTTTGGTACAATATAAAAATGTACAGCTAGTTTCTTTGTTAGCTATATTATAGTGTTTCGAATTTCATGATCAACATAATGAAATTGCATCTCGACTAACTTCAAATTTATATTGCTAACATTGAAAATGTATTTATAATACAATAACAAGCTACATTCGTTAGGTATATTTAGACTCGTGGACAATGTCCTTTTTGTTTGATCAGCATTTAATGTATCAATCGGTGGACATGACCTTGGCCTGACAAAGAGACTCTCTGTCTCTTTGTTGTCTCTAGGTTCTGTTCTTGAAGGTTTTCATTAGATTCGTCTTAGTTCCTACATCGTTGGATCAAGCTTTTTCTCACTTGTTTGATTTAAGGTTTGGTGTAATATAAAAATGCACGGCTATTTTCTTTGTTAGCTATATTATAGTGTTTCGAATTTCATGATCAACATGATGAAATTGCATGCCGGCTAACTTCAAAATTATATTGCTAACATTGAAAATGTATTTATAATACCATAGCAAGCTACACTCATTAGGTATATAGACTCGTGGACAAAATCCTTTTTGTTTGATCATCATTTAATGTATCAATCGGTGGACATGACCTTGGCCTCACAAAGATTTCGGTTGTTCTGATTGAGATCATGATTTATCGTTCTACGACTATCATCCTCTCGAGGAATATAAGCCTCACAAATGAGTGAACCAACAACAAGAACCAAAATTTATGTTAGCCGGATAAAGTTTTATGTTTCTTGCTAAACATGATATTAGCTTCAAAAATCAAAAACAAATACCTGTTTATTTTTGTTAACCGGATAATTTTTTTAAAATTCAGCTAAGAATAATATTAGTTACCAATAGGAAGATTACTCGTCTAACAATAAATCTCAAAGATTAATTCGAAAACATATATAAAATTGTGAGTAAATTATCATATATAAATTAACGGGCTAAAAATAAATTAAAACACTAATTCAGACATACATGTAAATATAAGAAGAATTTTATATGTTATTAAATATGTTAGCAATCAAATAATGAATATTAGCATAATTCAAATATATACGTTAAGTTATAACTGGCTAAAACATTTATTAAATCAAATAAATCTGTAGGGGATTTTAATTGTATGATCATCACAGTAAAATGTTCGTTAAACTACTATTAAAAAAATAATACAATATTTGAAGAAAAAGAGAATTAGATTTCACATGAACTCGAACATTGATTTTGAAATTTAATGACTTGAAGAAAATGAAAGATTGGAAATTTCTCTAAATGTAGTAAACTAGTAATGTTACTAATAAGTAGGCTAAATTTTTTTTTTCTGAACGAAAAAGAGAGAGAGATGAGAAATCATAGAAATCTTGTCTAAAATATTATAGAAAATTTGGTAAGAGATTAGGAGGCAGTATCGTAATAAGGGTATTAACGTCTTTATACTTTTTGAATAGTATGGAATACTAAGTTTAGGCCATGTACATCAATGAACCCCATGTGAACCCTTCTTTTTCAAAAAAAAAAAGAAAAAAAAATAAAATCCAGACCAATAAGAAGTCGCCACGTGGTGAATCCGGGTTCATTGGGGTTCATGGCAATGAACTTTTGGAGAGAGAGGATTATAGATTTGCGTGTGAACTCCCCTCTTAATCTCCTCTTGATCCTTTGATGCACATGCCCTTAGGCATTTGTCTAATTATGAAGTTCTGTTTTGGTACGAGGTGTAAATACTCTAACTTTTACTGTCTAGAAACATACTACCTCATTTATTTATCTTTGTAAGATTTTTTTTTGTTTTAAAATAAGTGTTGTTTTATAAGTTTAGTGTAAATTTTATTTTATATTTATTATTTTATTTCTTTATTGGTTGAAATGTAATTAATTATATATATAATTATGTTTTATCTAGAAAATATGTAAAATTAAATGTTTTCTTAATCAGTTTGCAAGCGTAAATAAACGAATGGAATATGCAACACCCATTTTGGGAGGTTTTGAATGTAAATAAACAAATGGAATATGCAACACCCATTTTGGGAGGTTTTGAATGCTGCAAACGACAGCGTTTGAAGGTGTTGAGGCCTAGTGAATTAGCCAAAGAATCAAACTACCTTGCTCGGGTCTCTCTACTGTCTCAGCTTCAGAAACTCATTCTTAGGAACCCTCAAGTAAGAAGATAAAATTGGACAACTCTTTGCATTGCTCCGCTTCTGGACAGCCTTTCTCCGACTGAAACTGACAGAAAAAATTACTTCAGTTTCCGAGAAAGGAAAGTAAATGATTACTGTACACCTCTCTATTGACTTGACTTGACTTAGAATTTGAATCGATTTCCCGAGAATATTTGAGTTGCGATTGTGTGTCTAATGGAGAGATCTAGATCGAAGAGGAACTATCACTACGACCAAGACTACGACGGAGACTCCATCGGAAGGTCTAAACCTCGCTACAACAATAACTACAGCGGCGGAGGCGGAGGTAATAACAGATACCGTGGCGGCGGCGGCGGCGGAGGAAACGGCCGTCCATCTAAGTCCCACCCCGAAACCATGGCAACAACGACTTACGCGTCCTCTGCCACGACGCCAAAGCAGGAGGCGTCATCGGGAAATCAGGATCCATCATCAGTCGATACGACAACACACCGGAGCTTGGATCAACGTTCACGAGCTAGTTCCCGGAGACGCCGAGCGCATCATCGAGATTTCCGATAACCGTCGCCGCGATCCCGACGGTAGAATGCCGTCTTTCTCCCCTGCTCAGGAGGCTTTGTTCAGTGTCCACGACAGGATTCTCGAGAGTGAGCCTCAGTTTGTGTACGGCGGGGCGGAAGATGAGGAGGATTACGGCGGAGTGAGAGCTGGAGGGGGCAGAGTTGTGACCAGGCTTGTGGTTTCGAAGCTTCATGTGGGTTGCTTGTTGGGTAAAGGTGGTAAGATCATCGAGCAGATGAGGATCGAAACCAAGACTCATATTAGGATTCTTCCAAGAGAAACTAACTTACCTCGCTGTGTCTCCTTGTCTGAAGAGATTGTTCAGGTCTGAAAAGTTCCACTCATGTCTCGTTGTTTGTTTTGCTTACATATGAAGTTATGGTGTTGCCTCCTTTAGATTGTAGGTGAAGCAGCTGCAGTGAGAAACGCTTTAGCTATAGTATCATCGCGTCTAAGAGAGAGTCAACATCGTGATCGCAGTCATTTCCAGGGGCGTCTACATTCACCAGAACGGCCTTTTTCACCTGCTGATGATTACATCCGCAGCAGAGAAGACAATCATCAGATAGGTTTCATTATAGGAATAACAGTTTCAGCTCTCGCCAGTCCAACTATGCAGAAGAAGCTCCAGTTGGTGACAATGCACAGCCTTTCTACACTGAAGAGCTTGTGTTCCGGATTCTCTGTCCTGTTGACAAGATTGTTAAGGTTGTTGGAGAATCAGAAGGTATAGTAGATTTGCTTCAGAACGAGATTGGCGTAGACGTGAGGGTATCTGAACCTGTTGCTGGATTTGATGAGCAGATAATTACCATTTTTCAGAAGAGGTACTCTTTAACATCCCAAGATCTTCTTCAGCTGTATCTGTTATGTATACAACTGTGAACTTGAATTTTTGTTCTCTTACTTTGTTTAGGCACCTGATGACCAGTTTTTTCCCAGCTCAAGAAGCCTTGCTGCATATTCAACTCGGATCGTTGACCTTGTTCCCGATAAAGATAACCTTATAACAACGAGGTTGATTGTCTCATCTAGAGACTCGGTATGTTTGGAAGTGAAAGCAGGATCAGTATCTGAGATATCACGAGTAACTGGAGCAAACGTGCAAATCCTAGCAAGGGAAGAAATTACTCGATGTGTTTCCATTAATGATGTTGTTGTACAGGTTTGTTTGTCTAATTTTTGAAGAGTTGGGCATATTTCAAACTTATGGTCTAAAAAGAGAATCATCGTGTATATGTAGATCACTGGGGAGATCAGAGCAGCTCGGGATGCGCTTGTTGAATTAACATTACGACTGAGGAGTCATATGTACAAGGATAACTCTCAGAAGGAGACAACCACCGGCTTCAACATCCACAAGTGGCCCTCTTGAAGGTGTTGCAGGAGTAATAGAGGTAGCTTCATCAAATAACACAACTCAATCCCGTGAAGGACTCACAATCGCGCCACAATATAAGGTTTTTTGTCTCATCAACAATCTGTCAATACATATGTATCCGTAATCAGTTAGTTTCACACTTATTGAGAGTTGTGACATGGAAACAACGAATATTGCTATATAATATGCATAAGAACTTGAATACTCTGAAGGCAGCTTAAATGTTCTAGTCCGTGCAATGTTCCCGTAATTTTTCTTCTGGGTTTTTCTAGGAAAGTGGTGGATCAGTTGCAAAGGCGGGTGAAAGTGAACAGCGGGAAGAGGTTCCTAACACTGCAAGCAGGTAGAGGAACCTCCCAAACTTAGACAAAAGATATATTCCAAGGAAGGCGAGAACTACGTGTTTCACACCTCTCCTTTCTGTTGTTGTTTTAATTTTTTTTGGTGCTCTAGAATGTCGGTGCCACTTGTTACTAGGAGCACTCTTGAAGTTGTCTTACCTGACGAGGTTATTCCTAAGCTTGTTACGAAATCAAGAAACAAGCTTGCACAAATTAGTGAGGTGAAACTCGCTACTAACTGGAACTAGATTTGGTTGCAAATCATGTCCTTGAGCATCAAATCTTAACATTTGTTCCTACACTCATTCCATTTGATAACAGTGGTTCTGGATCTAGTGTAACCTTAGTTGAAGACCTACCGGGAGAAACACAGAATGTGATTAGAATTTCGGGTACGCCAGAGCAAGCAGAGAGAGCACAGAGCTTGCTTCAAGGTTTCATATTGAGCAGTAAGTTCTTCTTTTTTGTCAAACTAAATACTGTCAAGTAGTGCTGCCCTATATATTATATCTAAGGAGTGATCTTTGTTTCTTCTTGGCTTCAGTACAAGATGATGGACCGTGAACTTGGACATGAGCAACGCAGGGATTCAATCAGAGAAACTAAGAAATGTGGAGTTTGTATGAATTGTTGAGTGAAAGTGTGGCAGTAACGGGTAGAGGTATAGGTATAGCCGTATAGGTAAACATTATTAACTTCACGCTTTGTTATTATGTTGTCTATTAGCCTTTTCCATTGTTTTGTAACTTATGTCTCATAATGACTGAAAGATCTTTTTCTGTTTAATTTGCATATATCCTTCATGTTCATGCTAGGCCTGGGCATTTTACCCGGACCCGAAGACCCGACCCGAAACCGACCCGGAAAAATCCGGGTTCGGGTAGGAACCGAACCGACAAGTTTACTCTATTGGGTCTGATGTGGAGACCGTGGGTCTTGGACCGCCCGAACCGAAACCCGAGATGGTACCCGAAATTTTAGTATAATTAGGTTTTATTCAAAAATTGGGGTGCTTACTAATCGGCCACCTAAAGTAATTAATCGGTTTGAATAAAAATTAGTTTAAATAAAAAAAAATCAGATAAATGTATTGTTATGCATTGAACATGTTATTCTAGAAGAAAACAACTCACAAACCACTACACCAACAAACATAAATATTTTTCAGAATTTTTTTGTGTTGTTTTCGGGTATTTTTGAACAGACCGATCCGACCCGACCGAAACCGAACGAACCCGAACGACAAATCAAAATCACTATTGGTCCAACTATCTAGACCCGAACCGACCCGGACCCGACAAAACCCGAACGAGCCCGAACCGAAAATTTTAAATTACCCTATTGGGTCCTAACTCATAGACCCGAAGGACCCGAACCCGAAGGACCCGATCCGAACCCGACCGAGGACCCGAATGCCCAGGTCTAGTTCATGCTTAGTTGTTCAGTGATACAAGAAACAAGCGTTTTGTCACAGATGGAGATGTATTTGCAATTGGTTTGTGGATCGGACTTGGGCTTGGATTACACTCCTGCAGATTCTCGACCATCATGCCTTATGTCTTGACAAGCAGTACATTTTTGATCATGTCACAAGATGGATTGATGCTAACACAGCTTGATATTCATGGCTAACACAGCTTGATATTCATGGTAACACAGCTCCAATTTTGAATCACCTAATGGTGCAAGTTCTACAGTCCTGTCTGTGAGAGTTGGATAAATCGGATGTCTGAATAGAGTGATGGGTGCTCTCTAGGATGTTGAAGAAGCTCAGTATAATAATGCTGGTTCATGTTATCTGGTTGATACTCCTCGGCTACCTATCAAAAGAAAGCTTCACGATAAGTCATAACAATGTGGATCCCAGTGTCAAGTTAGTTATTCATTTCAGTAATTTGAATGGATGAAGCTTTTTTGTCAAATAGAGTTAGCAGTTTTCTCTCCTGGATTTTCAATAGGCCACGAACTGTATAAATGTAGTCCATCGGGATTTGCGTGAGTGTTTGCATCGTCTCTCGAGTTTGTTGATTTCAATGTCCCACTCTCGGACTGTGAGAGAAATGAGCCTAATAAAGTATAGTTTGGAGATTTGGACATTCCTTACATTTGCATTATATGATTGTCAGCAAAAATGATTTGTTCAAGAAAGTTCTCAGAATCCCAAGAGGCACTACCAAATAGAATCCGTCTCCTTGATGGTGAACATGTAGTGAGGTTTGTGTAAACAGAAAAAACAAAGAGAATATGCAATACTAGTATTCAGGGCCAGGGGATTGGCCGAAAATTTCTGTGTTGCTCTTAAGCCTTTTCTGTTGTTTGAAACGGCCGAGGCCGAAGTCTCTTCATTACGGGTAAAAAAAAGATCTTGGTTTATGTAAATAGTGATATTCATCACTAAAGACACTTGTCTTTATATATCGATCCTAGTCATAGTACGAGGGTGTCTTACTTGATGCAGATGAAAGTAGGTATAAATACTACATGAATGTTGAACAAGAAGAAATAGTTACAGCAGAATCACTTTTACTCTAGCTCGCTCGTTCAAATTAAAAACACACTAAATAATATATAATATATAGTATATAATACAAGTATAGCAAAATGATAAACCATATCCTCACTTAATAATTCATAACACGTTATCAGCACGAT
>CAJHQP010006403.1:0-38548 GCA_905132765.1 Moricandia arvensis | reverse complement strand
CAACCTTACAAGAAGAGGAATAATGAAGAAGAAGATAAGAGACTAGAAACCCAAGAGACCCCAAGAGCCAAGATACATGAGCTAATCCACTCTCTCACATCTCTCTCTCTCTCTCTCTTAATCGCTCTCGAAGAAGAATACAGAAGAGATGAGCCTCCGAGCTTATATTCACCAGACTCGTAAACAAGAAGATATAACTCACGTGTTTCTCACGTGAACCACTAAAGCTTCCCTCTTTGAAACCTTCTTGTTGGACGAGAGTATTTGTAATACTTAGTCATCTCTCTCCTCTTTCCCTTTATCCGGTTCTAAGCTTCTTCAAGTGAATCATAAACCAACAGTAGAGGGTAAGTTATTTGTTTTTTGTTCTTCATTAATTTTTCATTCTAAAATAGAGTACCATTGAATAGAATATAACTCTATTATAGAGTTAATCTATTTAAAAAAAAAAAGTAGAGTGAACCATTGAAAATGATCTTATTCGGAATAAAAAAAAAAAAATATAGAACTTCGTCAATACTACAAGTACTAGCGTATGATAAAAATTATTGGTGCAACCACAAGCACAATAATTTGCAAATTAAGAAAAAAAAACTAAACGGAACAAACCAAACATTAACTGTGTGATGTTAGTTAACCGAGGATAGTGGTTTCAGCGATCATGGAAGTGACGACATAAGGATCCATGTTAGAAGCTGGCCTACGATCCTCGAAGTAACCTTTACCTTCTTTCTCAGTGTCTCTTCCCACTCTCACCGAAGCTCCACGGTTCGCCACTCCCCAAGAGAACGTGTTGATGTCTGCCGTCTCGTGCTTACCCGTGAGACGACGCTCGTTGCCTTCACCGTAAGCAGCAATGTGCTGCTTATGCTTCACCTGAAGCTTCTCTATCGCTTTCTTTATCACAGCTAATCCTCCATCGTTTCTCATCGTCTTCGTACTGTAGTTGCAGTGCGCTCCAGCTCCGTTCCAATCTCCCTGAACACCCATGCAACAATACGTTACAAAAATTTCATACAAATAAGCTAATTAATGTATGTAAATATGTAAATATTTTTCATTTGTTATTTTCTTTTATAAAGTATTTAGTAGTTATGAAAAATACTCTAAAATAGACTTAAAAGTTTTTTACATTTATACCCACTGAGTTAACTCATCTACACTTAGGTTTAGAGTTATGGGTGAAGTTTTGGAGGTGAAATTTACAATTAAAAAGAAAATTAAAGTTAAATTTTTAAAATAAAAAAAATCTATTTTGGTTATTCTTTTTTTTAGGTTTATTTTGTGATAAAAACTCCAAAAAATTCTATTTGAGAGATATACCTTTTAGTTATTATAATAAATAAAATTTTGTATATTTTTTTAATATATACTATTGATATTAAAATATTATTTTTAGTTTTGTATGGGATCGTAAAAGTCAGGACAGGCTCTGGTTACAACAACACTTGCACACGAAGAGCATTAGAGAGACACTAACCGGGACTGGTTTTGGGTCGAAGCTGACATTTACACCAGAGATCTCAGTGATCCTCTGTAAAAAGAAAAGATAACCCATTAGTAAAGTTTGAAGATTGTACTTGGAACAGAACTGGTTTAAGTAGGTTAGTACCTCGAGAAGGTATCTAGCGATCCAGACTTGATCACCAGCACTAATACCTTCAACAGGACCCACTTGGAACTCCCACTGGCCAGGCATGACTTCTCCATTAACACCAGAGATGCCAATACCTGCGTAAAGACAGGCTTTGTAGTGTGCATCCACAATGTTACGACCAATGGCTTTGTCAGCTCCCACACCACAGTAGTATGGTCCCTGTGGGCCAGGGAAGCCACCAACGGGCCAACCAATAGGCCAGTTCACACCCTTTTGCATCAATGTGTACTCTTGCTCAATCCCATACCTTTTAAGTAACAAGGAGAGAAAGAAGGTTAGTTCTCCTTCTGTTTTGATTTAATTGTAATGATGTTTTTATTTTGAAAAAAGCAAAATTAAATGTTTTTTTTAAATTGTATGAAAAAACTTAAAACAACAACTAAAATGAAACGAATGTAGTATATTGATTAAGTGATATTAGACCAAGAAGAAGAGGAGAGAGTACCAAGGCTCCTCAGAGGCAACTTTGGAGTTGCTGAAGATCTTAGCAGCGTTGTGCCTCTTGTTGGTGGGAATTGGGTTACCGGCAGGAGTGTAAGCATCACACATCACCAGAATGTTGTTGCCTCTCCTGAACGGATCACGGAATATAGCCTGAGGGCTATAAATAGAAACAAAACAAGATCAAGATTAAGACAAGATATGTTTTATTTCATATCACTTAATGTTTATGGACATGATGAAAGAACATACTATAGAATGACTTCACTGTCATCTCCGGCGGCTTGATCGGTGCTAGATCCGTCGTAGTTCCACTTGGGAAGCTTTGATGGATCGCTTACTGGTTCTGGGAGTGTCTACATAAACCAGAATAAAATCAGATGGATCAAAAAACAGAGTAAGAAAACAGAGGATGTATAAAACAGAGTATTGTTTACTCTGGCTTTGCTTCTAATGTCCATTCCAGATCCACCGATCCTGTTCATTCATAATTTACACGAAAAACTCACAAACCCAGAAGGCGACAAAGAACAAAAGAGACAAGCTTTATGTTGTACACGTCAAACTCATCGACACAAGACAGCGAAAACAGAGTAAACGCATCGTGTTCAAACCGAAACTCTAAAACCATAGAGATCAGTAACAAAAATCTATAATTCGATCGCAGAAATAGTAAGAACAGAGATAATGAGACTGGTCGTGAGATAGAAGCAGAGATGAAGAGAGATCAAACCATATGTATTCAGCGATGATTTGCTTGGTTGAGTCGGAGAGGTTGAGGTTGACGAGATCTGAGAGCAGAGACATGGCTGCTTTGGAGAGGAGAATACGAGAAAAAAAATACTAATCAATCAGTGTTGTTTAGGGAAGAACGATCATTAAAACTTCTCTGACTGTTTATAGAGCTTTTTTTTTGGTTTTTTTTTTCAGATATTTACGGTGGTCAATACATGATTCTAGTAAATTGGTGATTATTTTATTTATTGTTGTGTGCCAATATTTATCTTTTAGAATTTTAAATAATTAATTATTAGTATTATTATATTGATTCAGTTAAGATTCTCCTGTGATTTACATTCAGATTCTGCCAAGAATGTTTTGATATGTAAGATATCTATGATTAAATCAGTATAAATAGAATTGTTTTTTTCTTTTGAAGACTGGTTTAAATAGAATTGTTGATGAACCCTTAAACTAGTTAGTAACAAAACAAAGCGAGTTTTGTATTAATGCCTATATATAATGATGAATCAAGCCGTGGACACTTTTGTCTTTTGCGTCCGTAACTCATCATGATTAACTTGGATTCGATACCACACCGGACGAGATTAACTTGGACACAATCTCCTTCTTTCTAACCAAAAAAAAAACTAACTTGGATTCAGTATCTCTTTTTTTAGCCAACTCTAATATTCATGAAAATGCAACATATATGTATAGAAGATCGATACATCTGAATATCTAATGTATATACACCAACACTCAAAAACAAACTCAAGTGATAGAATTCAAACACGTGAAATAAAATATTGTCTCATTCATATGGTGAAACATCACATGCTTCGAAGCTGCTCATACCTTTGCCCAATCTCCATGTTAAACTAGACTATACCTAAGTTCTTATTTACATATTATCAAAACTAGTGGTTTCAACGTCACAAATTTAGCTTGTTCATGAAAAAAAAGAAAATTAAATCAAGGATAGAAAAAATTAACACTCGCAAAAACTGCGTTAAGCAACTGAGAGACGAAAAAACCGAGATTCTAACATGAACAATGTCATAACATTTCCCATTTAATTTATAAGATAGATTAACATCCATTTCAACTAGCCTAGACATTGGATTGATCCCGAAATTGGTAAAAGAAAGAAGCACACAATTAACTTTTTTTTTACCTTTGAAACTTTGAAGGAAATGCCCATCCATGATGAAAAAATAAGAAAAACAAGAAAGCTAGTGGGCTATTTACATTATTCACATATGGTCTTTGTTCGGAATTCCGGGTGACCTCAACCTACCAATCTACTTAAAAATCAGGATAAACTCGAGAAGTATGTGAAACTAGTTTTCAATAAGTTATTAGTTTAAATATACTTTTAACTATATGCAAAATTGTTGTTTCCTCATTCACATCTAATACATAAGATAAAAAAATCGTGCACTCACAAATCACCAAAGTATAATTTTATCCATGAAAATAAACAAAAAATAGTAAGAATTGTATATTCTAATTAATCTTATTGTTCTCCAATGATCAACAAAACATATAATCATGACTGTGGAGTGATAATGTAGATGCGTTAGAAGTTAAATTTGATACTTATAAATATAGAAAGTAAGAGACAAAGACAAGTAAATCAAACAAACGATAAAGAGAAAATCTAATTTATCCTAATCCGAAACATCAATCAACACTTCAACAATGAAATGAAACCTAGCATGACCCATTCAACCCAATTGTGTAACCTTAAGATCCATTCACCTTCCCTTCAATTTACATTTAACATTCTCTAACTCAATAATCAACAATCTTAAGTTTTATTCAAGTAAATCCTAAACCTTACAAACCCAACAATCAACAATTTCAACTTCTATTCATATAAACTAAGTTTCAATACCCATCTACAAAAGCTTAACTACACTTAGACTATTTCTTATCATTTCTTTTATATCTATATATTACCTTTCCAAAATTCACTCTTTATTTGACTTGAGTCAAGATATAAATTTGATTCAAAGTTCACTTTTAAAGAGCTCGAGCATAAAATTATTGCAAATCTCACTAGCCTCAGACATACATTGTTAGATAATATAAACTTGTTTCTAACTATATATACAATATGTTTGATAGAAGAAAATAACCTCAATGAGTTTGCAAGGTGCTTATTGCTGATCAAATATTGTACAATCAATTTAACATTCATCTTTCTCATAACAATTTTATTAAAAATTAAGGTATTTGCATATAAGAAAAATAAATGCTTGAGATCTAAAAGTTTAAGAAACTTGAAACTTTTTCAAGTTAAATAATAGTATATTACTATATAGAAGTTCAAAATATATTCAATAGATTTGTTGTTGTAGGCATCATAATATTTTATCATCATATAGCCTCTCAATCGTTTAACTAACTATATAGTGACATTTATATCTCTCAGGTGTTTACTCATCTTATCTAAGTCATTGATCTTCTCGCAAAGAGATTTAATCTAATATTTTTTGTATGAATTCATTATTTTCTCATTTATTAAGTATGAAAGTGAAATAACAAAAATCTCAAACAAATAGAAAACATATTGAAGCAATCCAAAGATTCGGTAACCAAAATCTCAAAAATTAGCCATATGTGAGTGAAGATGTTTTCTATGATGTTTCTTTTAATTCCACAATTCATAAATTGTGATTTTCCAATGTATTGAATAATTATGTTCATGTGTTGAACAAAGAGTTATTTTCAGTCAAACCATAATAAATATTGCAATAGCAATTTTTATACATATGTGATTGTAAATGTCTTTTTCTTATTCCTCTACAACCATTTATTTCATAATAGACATGCAACATAGTAATTTTTAAGGTGTGAACGATAAAAACTCATTAGAAATGAAAATAAAAAAAAGTGGTAACGAGAACAGTAAAAAATGAGAGAGCATAAATAGTAAAAAATAAAAAATTAAAACTAAAAAGCAAAGTAAATGTTTGCTACGTTTATTGTTTTCTTGAATGAAAATCGTTTTAGCTAAATTTTCATGATAAGTTAATATTAAGCTGAAAATAGAATAAATTAGTTTTACTCTAAATCATTTATTCTAAATTGGTTCACACTCTTATCATGGGAGATTAACTCCATATACCCCATACCCCCCATAAAAATGCTCATTTGTCCCTTTATTATTACAGAATTATTTTTTTTTATTTTTTAAATCGAAAAAGTGGTTAAAGACATATTACCCCTTGTAAATACTACATATTTACAAGACCCAACCTAAAAAATCCGACCCACCTAAGCCTATCCGGATTCAATCCGGGTCATAATCAAAACTCTGCGTTTTGTCCCTCCCCCTCTCATTTTATCGTGTCGACCCGTTTCCCCCCACTTCATCTCTTTTCTTTTTCTCGTCTGCAACTCCCAAAAGCGACAAAACCCTAAATCGAAATCTGCTTCTATTCTTCTTCTTCCCGTGTGAGAATCTAGGGTTCATCTCCCGAATTGATATCCTTTATCTTGGTAAGTAATTTACTCTCATTGATTTCATTTTATTTTGTAATTAGGGTTGATAAAAATTGGGGAAAACTTGTCAAATTGGGGGAAAGTGTCTTTAGTAAGCGATTTGTTCTATAAAATTGGGGAAAAACATCGAAAATCTTAGATTAGGTATATGTTATGATAGAAATGTATTTTGTGGAGTTTGAAATCCAATTTTAGAAGAAACTGTTGCAATTTTCGTAGGATTTTTGACAGAATAAGTTGAATACAGTGGGTAAGATTCCTTGTTAAAAACCGAAACTATAAGCTAGGGGGAAAATGTATATGAATCGGGTATATATTCAATTGGACACTATGTTTGGTTTTTAGGTTATGGTGTAGTGATTGATTATCGAATATCACCATATTGGACACTATGTTTGGTATTTAGAGTTATTGTTGTTGTTGTGTTGAAGTTAAGACTTGTGTGAAGAAAAAGAATCAATATCTCCATATTGATGTTGTGTTGTTGTTTTGAGGTTTGAATTTAGAGTGATTGAGTGTTGTAATGTCTTTAACAGGAAAGTTATGAAGGGAAAGGAAAAGGGCTCCAAGCAAAAGGGAGTCGCCAATGAAAGGCGGCGTCAATCACTTAGAACCAGAAAATCGGTGCCAAATGCAAAAAAGACGGTTGAGAAGACCAAAAAAAAGAGTAAGAAGAGAACGCCTTTGAGAGAGCCAGTGAGAGAAACGAGTGTAGAAACGCTCTCAGGTTCAGATGGATCAGATGGATCCGAAGGAGAGGTATATATAGTACTAATAGTATTACTAATAGGTTTATATATGTATTACTATCGTACTAGCATCTACTAAGACTACTAGAATTACTAATACGATATATGCTTTACTAGCATTACTAGGACTACTAGGAATACTAGCATTACTAGGAATACTAGCATTACTAGGAATACTAGCATTACTAGGAATACTAGCATTACTATGAATACTAAGATTACTAAAACTACTAGTATTTGTAAGACTACTAGGATTACTAACATGTGTATATATGTATTTTGATTGCAGGAAATGCAACCAATGCAACCCCTTGAGTTCTACTTCAAAAGCAGTGAGTTCCCGAAGACTTGCAAGATTCAAACGAAGTGCTTTGTGACCAAGACAGTAGAACTCATCAAGGATAAGCCTGAGGCTCAATGGTTCACAAGTCATCCTCAGTTTCGACATTTCTTCCACATGCCAGACGAACCAAACCTGAAGCTCCAAGGGATGTGGATGTTACTGCTGCGCACCATTTGCATTCCAGAAGATGATATGGCATGGTTTGCGGTTAATGGTGTACCCATCCGCTATTCTATGAGGGAGCACGCCCTCATCTCAGGGTTAGACTGCCGTGAGTATCCACCGAACTATGAGAAGATGGGGAGTTATAAGTTTGTGGATTATTACTTCCATGACAGAAAGAAGATCACCATCACTGATGTGCAGCAGAAGATGTTGTCTATGCCGCCTTGTCCAGATAGATTGAAGATGACTGTCTTGTTTTTCCTTGGTCGGGTTATCAGAGGAAAACGGAAGGATTCTGGATCTTTAGACCTCTTCATATTAAGGATGGTGGATGATTTGGAAGCTTGCAGATCGTTTCCCTGGGGTCGACTAACATTCGAGGATGCCATTAAGGGATTAAGCACATGATGAACCATTTGAAGGGTGAAGTGAATGACACATGTGGCTTTCCTGGTTTCATAATCCCTTTAGAGGTAAAAGATATATTTAGTAATTTTGTAATTTTTATATAATTGAAATATGACACTGTGACACTGTATGTACTAGGTTCTGGCGTTTGAGGCTATTCCGGATTTGGGGAAAGCGTTTAGAATCTATTCTGACGATTCTAGTGAAGATTGTCCAAGGATGTGTAAGAGCAGGTTTACAAAGTGCAGTCTGAAGGGTTATCCTTTGGAAGACATATATGATGCACTTGGAGAAACTAAGGTACATGTATAGTTAGTAATAATAGAAGCTATTAGAACAAAAAATTAACTGATTTAACTTATTGTTATATTTTCAGGTTATTAACAGTGTCTTGGTTCCAACTATTGGTGAGGAAATAATGATGGCCCGTATCATTGATGAGGAGCGAGAGTATGACCGTCATGGCAGCCCCAGTGAAACTTGGAACTACTGGTTAACTGTGAAGCAGAAGACTATTTGGTGGAAAGAGCTTTATGAGTTAGATCAAGCTTCACGAGTGTTTCCAAAAAAGACTGTAGAAAAAAAGAAAGTGACGTTTGCAGAAGGATCATCCTCTAATGCTGGTTTAGATTCGAGCTTGCGAGGTCTGGAAGAGAGAATTTTGGAGTTCATGGGAGAAGGATTTGTTGGGCTTAAATTACAGGTGTTACTATGCCCAAAAATGAGTCAGTTGGATAATTGGATTTACTGAGTTTATTACGCCCAAACATATATATTATTATTAAAAGAATTAAAACACATGTAAAACGTTAAAATACATTTTTTTTAAAAGTATTAAAAAATATTTAAAAAAATGCATTTCACATGTAAAACGTGCAGCCGTCATATGTATTTTAATATTATATTTAACACTTAGTAATACCCGTAGTAATCTCTAGTTCGTAGTAAAACTACCTAACACATAGTAAAACTTTGGCAATTTTTTAAGTTTTCCTAGTAAAACCATCTCACAATGGAAGATTTGGTAGTAGAACCGATGATTTTACTCTATTATTATCGTTAAAGAAGATATTTACATAAACAACTTACCAGAAATACATATTTTGTGAAATTCTCTTTACTATTACCTAACCATTCACACACTAACAATGAAAGTTAAGGAATTTTTTTGGGAAATCGATAAGATTTTCTTAAACTATTGAAAATAATCATCAAAATGAGTCTATTTTATATATTTATTATATACATAGCCTTTGAATTGAAAATAATCATCGAATTTAGTTTAAATTAACATCATAAACAATTTATCAAGTAACATATATCGGTTTCAAATTGCACATAGTAAAACCAGTAAAACCTAGTAGTCCAACTTGCATATAATAATCCTAGTAATATCAAGTAGTCCAAATTAGGCATAATAATACTAGTAAAACCTAGTAGTCCCAATTACACATAGTAAAACCAGTAAAACTTAGTAGTCCAACTTGCACATAATAATCCTAGTAATATCAAGTAGTCCACACCGAGTAAATCTTAGGTAGTACCCGAACCACTTCTCTGGCTCCTCCTCTGGCTCTGCCTGTCCCTCTGGAACTCCCTCTAGATCCCCCTTTGCCTCTTTTTCCTCTTCCACGGGATTCTCCTACTGATGGAAATCTTGTTTGTTGTGGTTTTTCTTTCTTCTTTTCAAAATCTGGAGGAAGTATTTTCTTTGCTCTAACATCTTCTGGTATAACCCAATCTGACATATGAGGAACAGGATAAATTGTCCTGTGATAAGCCAAAGCCCATTGCTCCAATAAATAGTATTTTGAACAATACTCAGACAGATGGAGTTCCCTTCCAGCTGCCTTAGTCATGAATGTGGCAGCAGCTACTCCATGCACACAAGGGTATTTGTCTTTATCAAATTGCTCACAGCTGCAAGTTTTCATAGCCATATCGACGGTATAAACCTTCCCGTCAGAACCATGCACACTATACTCAAGATGGAAGCTGTTTAGCTCTTCAACCTTGAGAAACCCTGCTTCAACACATCTTTTAGACATCTCGGTTTCCACAATAGGCACAAGCTTCAATGTGTATGGTATCTCAGCTGCCATCTTCCTATACTTGTTAAACCATTCAGCCATTTTTGAAATGATTACATCAAACATGGGTAGTAAGGTATACTTTCTCGCATCCTTAATGACACCATTAAAAGATTCTACTGAATTGGTGGTGTCAACATTGTACCTATCTCCTTCAAAGTAACATCTAGCCCATTTCTTCTCTTCAACACTTTTGTCAAGATACACTGCTGCACTTCATTAGCAGCTTCTCTTTTTCCTCTCCATGCCGAGGTGTATGATACTTTCACACCAACCTTGCGATGAACCAAATCAATCAGAATTTTCGGAACTGGTGTCTCCAATGTACCAGGATAATCTTGAGCCAAAACAGATGCAACAATTTGTGGTGTGCCTTTCCTTCTATCATGCAATGTTCTTGTAGTAACAACAGAACATGTATGCTCCTTGATGTAACTTCTAACCGTCCAAAGATCTGAATTCTGTAACTTTGCAACTCGCACAAACCACTTGCAACCTTCATTGGCTCCTCGACATTTAATCACAAATCTCTTAGTATCCGACTTAATTATATCAAACTCAAAACAGTTCTGATGTGAAGCCATCTGAATATGAACTTTTGCTGCCTCCTTGGTGGTAAATTCTTGACCCAAAACCAAATCCATACCATCATCCCGTGGTTGATAGTCAACAGGTGGTGCTACTTCTATATCTTCAAACACATGCTCATCTCTTTCGGTGACATTATCAGTTACATCATTCTCAGTACCATCTTCACCACCAGCCTCTCTATCAGAAAATGTTCTTGTAACAACAGAACATGTATGCTGGTTGTTGTAACTTCTAACCGTCCAAATATCTGAATTCTTTAACATTGCAACTCGGACAAACCACTTGCAGCCATCTTCGGCTCCTCGGCATTTAACCACATATCTTTTGGTATCTGACTTCACTATATCAAATTCAAAACATTTCTGATATGAAGCCGTCTGGATAAGAACTTTTGCTGCCTCCTTGGTTATAAATTCTTGACCTATAACCAAATCCATACCATCATCTCGTGGCTGATTGACACCATCATGCATCTCAATGTCTTCGTTAAAAGTGAGCACACCACCAGTATCATCTTCATCACCAGCCTCTATAGTCTCTCTACCGGGTAGACCAATATGGACATCCGTTTCATCATTCTCAGTACCATCTTCATCACCAGCCTCTATGGGCTCTCTATAAGATAGACTGACATAGACATCATCATTTTCATCATCTTCTTCTGAAATTTGCACTTCTTCTTTGATGAACTCCACATGTAGAACACTTCTACACTTCTCATGATTCACTTGCAGTAGATAACCAAAAACGTCTTCATCATTCCAGATGTATGATGGCTTGTACGAATACAATACCATTGGAAAGTAACTAATCTTCACTTCCACCTTAGATTCATCTACCTTTATTTTTCTGCAAATACGCTCAACCAAACCAGAGTAAGTGATCTCCTCCACTGATTTCTTCAACAAAATCGTGTGAATTTCATCTTCTCCTTCACCATCTCCAGAGATCCATTTTATTTCAGCCCCATCCTTCATATAATATCCCCCATAATCAAAAATTGTGCAATGCGGATTTTGCATTTTCCTGAAAATGTTATATCATTAGAATTATCAATATTCAGATGATTAGAATTAATTCTCACACAGTACCATTACATAGTAATACTAGTAATACCAGTAGGAATTGTAAATATAATAATACGAGTCTGAATTGGAAATATAGTAATACTAGTAATACCAGTAAGAATTATAAATGTAGTAATTCTAGTAATACCAGTAAGTCTTTTTATTAGTAAAACTAGTTATCTTAGTAATACCCAGAATTTGTCATTGCACTAATTAATCCGTTTTTAGGACGATATTGTTAGGATTTTACATTACCCATGATGTATAATTCATTTTAAATTAAATTACACACAGAAAATCATCAAAACGCCTTAAAACGGACATAAAATATACCCACTATAAATACAGTTTTCAAAATAGTTTTCAATCTCTCATTCATTGGATCTTCTTTTTTTCTTATACTAGCTGAGATATACACTTGTTTTTAATAATATTTCAGCAAAAAAACTTCAAAAACAGACATAAAACTGACCTGTAATACAAAAACACAGTTTTAAAATTCTTTCCTAATCTCTCAAATTATCATCAAATAGTACATTTATTTCATTACCCATGATATACACGACATTTAAAAGTGATTTCACAAAAAAAATCATCGAAAACGACCAACATTTACCTGTTTTCGAAGCTCAAAATTCGGCCATGGAGGTTCAAAAAAAAATAGCAGTACGAGGAAGAAGAACAGAAGAAGAGGAGAGAGGAAGAGCTGTGGGCCAACATGTTTTTTGATTGGTTAAGGTTGTTTGTGGTTGTTGAATTATAGTTGAATTATTTAATTCAAGAAGTAAATGAAAGGGAAGTTATTTTGGGAAGTGCAAGCATAAAAGGGTAATGAGAATAGAGAAGGGGTAGTGAGAATAAGTTTAGGGGGGTATGGGGTATATGGAGTTAAAGTCCCTTATCATGTCTGATCTTCTAATAAAACTAAATTCAATGATTATTGACACATAAACCAAGAGCGGACAAGACTAAGAAAAATATATAAAGCTTACAATACAGAGTAACTAGAATAACTAGAAGATCAATATTGTTTTGATAAAGAAAACGTTGTTTTGTTAAAGAAAATGGCAAATCTCTCAAATAACTCTTTTTGAGTTTTTGTTACAAAAATAACATTCAAGAACAAAAATGAAAAAATTAGCATTTTTTTATTTTCAATTTTTCTTTTTAATTTTAAATCTCAACCCCAAAACCTCACCCATAACTCTAAACCTTAAATCTAAATTAGTTAACCCAACGGATATAAATGTATATTGTCATTTTATTAACTCTTTAATAAAAACTACTTTTATCATTTTTTTAAAAAATTATTTTTGTGACAAATTTTTTTTTTATAGTTATCTTAGGGTATTTCTCTAAAGAAAATCTAATCCATCTTAAATTGTGGTTCAAGTAGAAATTTCTTTTCAGAAAGGGGTAGCAAAATATTTAAACAATTTTAAATACACTAATATCACCAAAATAAACTAATCGAGTCCAAACAAGAACTGCAAGCAAATATTTTGTCTTATTCATTTAACGAGGTCGAAAGCTCATGTTTTAGCAGAATCTTGAAAGCTTAAAAACTCATCTATAGACCAAAGGTTAATGTTCTTAAGTTTTATTGATTCACTAGAAAATTAAAAGCTTCAACACTCGTCTAGACATGTTACCAACCAGGTCTATTCTTTCAAACATTTCCTTTATTATTAGTCTAAGTTTAAGCCCACTTGTAAGGACAAAGAAATGGTGGCAATGGTCAGTGGATGCACATTAGACAAATGATACAATGATAAGTAAATAAGACACAAAGTGTTTTCTTTTTTTTTTCTTTTCTTTTCAAGTGACACGATGTAGAACGAACAAAAGGAAGAACCTTTGCGATTGGTTGTGAATGAAGTTGCAAACTTTATTGAAAATTTGAGTCCATCACTTCATCAAGCTACTGAACTTAGTTAGAAACCATACTCTAGTCTCCTTAATGAACCCATCACCGGTCCAATCTTTATCAGATTTCAAGCCTTTCCTCTCAGCTTTACAAAGTGGTTTACTGTACTGATGTGGTGGCTGTGATCAAAGAGTTGTGTTTTTTGATCCGAGCGGTTTGGTTATCGGCATTGGAGGAAAGAGTGTCGGAGATTTTGCGTGTATCTCCGATTCAATGATTGGAATGTTTTGGTTTTTGGTTTCTTGATTTATATTTTGTTTTTGGTTTTTGTGTTTGAAGAAAGGTGGTAGTGTATTGTTGAGTTTTTGTGTATGGTGAGTGTGTTCAGGATGTGTTTACTTAATTTAGAATTGAGTTTTGTTAGTTGTGTGTGTATGTGTGATTGGTTTAACTTGCATTGAAGAACCGAACTGAACCAAACCAAAAAGTCTAATAACCAGTAAAATATTAATGTTTCTTCCTTATCTATTTTCTCCGACCAAACATGGACCGTGAGTTTGGTTCGATCTCCCATCTTACCTCATACAACTTCCCACAACGGTGTTCGATCTATATATCCTTACCCCCATGGACATATCTGATGTCGTTTGATAGTGAGACGCTTCAGAGATGCGCTACCACTAGATCAATAGAAGCAGTTGGGATCATGGAGAACACACACAGAGACATTGTTTGGTAAGCCTGAGAACTCCAGAAGGTACCGTTGATTCATCCAAGGACGAACATATAAAGATCAGCTTCGGGTCGTTTCTTTGGGATGTTGAGAGCCATGTAGATGCAAGGTACCACTTTGTACTAAACTATAAAATGTTCTGTAATGCAAAGGACTAACACTTTACTCTTTCACAAACAGTGTTAGTGTTATTCTTTCTCTAGTTAATACACTAATACAATGAGATTTAAACTGAAATTTCTACATTGAAAATACAAAACAATATTTTTATGGAATAAAAATAAAACTACATTATTTGTGAAAGTGAATATGTAAAAATAATTAAATATTTAAATGATATTTTTATTGGGATAAGCTATATAGCTAAAGTGATGCTAACTAAGCAGGAAGCCTACCTAGCCTGCAATAGGACTTAAAGATCTTTATGTTACAAAAATTACAAGGACACAAAATTTATTAGCCTTTTTTGATCAAACAGAGGAGTGAAGAAGCTGTTTAGAAGTAACCCATTTGTGCATAACCTCACCAAACACATTGTAGAACACAATCTCTGCATCTGTGTGAGTGAATCTAGCAGACATGAACCCTTGACCATCATAATAGAACCTCACAGACTTAGGATTATTAGTGGTCGGGTCAACATCTCCTCTCCAAGCCTTGGAACCAGCACCACTAGTCAAAAACTGAATAGGACTATCTTCATCACTAATATGTTCAAGACAATGGTCGTGTCCATTCATATAAAGATCAACACCGTTCTCTTTCATAATCGGAAGAAGGTCTTCAACTAGCTCCACAGTGTTTCCATGATGACCAATGCTTCTCATGGCATGGTGACCGACCACAATCTTCCATGTGGCCTTAGATCTCTTCAAAGAAGCTTGGACATCACGGAGAAGAGACTTAACATAAGAGTTGCGAGACGGGACCACCGCACGCCAATCATACGTGTGACCATCTTCTTCTGTGTAGTATTCTTTAACGAAAGGAGTGGTGTCAACGAAGAAGATCTCGACCAACTCTGCGTCGACGATGAACGATCTGCGACAGGTCCAACGGCTGTCGATTTCCCGGAGAACAGAGCTTAGCTGAGCTTCTGAGTCACCTCTGTAGTCATGGTTCCCCAAGACTGCATCATATCATTAGAACATCAGTGAAGGAGTGATACAAAACATTAAACTCATCAAAGTAATGAGGAAAAAGGTTTGTGAATGTTTACCACTATACCACTGTTTCTGAAGACTTGGAGCAGTGTAGATGTTAGAGAAAGACTCTTTAAAGTTAGGATCGTGTTCACTAAACAATCCATTGTCGTAAAAGTTATCTCCCGTGGACACCACGAAATCTAACCCTATCTTTTCTCCAACCCTTCCCATCTGTAAATTAATTAATTATTTTAAAATGTAAATTAAAAAAGACAAATGTTTTTTTTAACACAAGGTACGAGGATATATAGAAATAATAAAGACTATTCAATTATGGTATATTATTTTAGAATATTCCAAACCTGGTAGGCCACGACAGACTGATTAAAGTCACCACGGCGACCCCAATCACCGATGGTTATAAAGCTAACGGAACCGTCGCTCTTCGCCGGCTCAATGAATCTCTCAAGCTCACCGTTGGCCATGCAGATGCAAAGTAAAAAACACAGGCTCGCCACCGAAGTGGATATTAAAGTTTGATGAGAATCCATACGTAACGCTGACATAATATGTATTGTGATATCTAAGGCTTTGAGAAGCTTGGAGGAAGAGAATCTGTATATTTTGTTTTTTTATGTTTCTCTATGAATGTATATGCTGAGAAATGGAGAGGATGAATGTTGGATGGTTAAGGTGTGAAGGATGATGATGAGGAAGGAGGGAGAAGAAGAAGATGCCTTTTAAACAGAAAAAAATGATTAAAGGTAGAGAAAAAGAAGGTGTGGTAAGAGATGCTGAAGGATATTCCAACCCGTAGCCGCATCTTTTTTTTTTTTTTTTTTCATCCTCTGCTCTTAAATTTTCACATCTACCTCTCATTTGTTGTTCTGAATCTCCAAGATTTGGTTTTGTTTGTGGAAGTTTTCACATTCTAAAAAATTATATATACAAAACCCTATGTTTAGGTTTTGAGTTTTTAGTAAAAATGAATAACAAAGTTGTGGTTTAAAGCTTTCCGTAAAAAAATCAATAAAAATAATAAAACGGGGAATTTTATTTTGTCTAATTTAATTAATCATGTATAATAAGGTGATTAGTGGAAACATTACGTGCGCAATCATCTGTATTGGATTTTTTAATTGTCTTGGAAAAGATTGAGTCACGAGATGGCATTGCTATTGGACCACATACTCACTTTCAGACAAATTCTAACAGAGGACAATACGGCTACAACCTACCGTATACGACACTAGCGTACAGTTTTATTGTCACTGTATATTCCCACTTCCACTACTATTCTCCAATTACGGTTCAGATCTATTGTTTATATTCGAGATTAGAATGTTCAAAGGGGTGTGGAGTCATAAAAACGGAAGGCCCAATGATCTGTGACTGTTGTTGCAAAACAAGGGAGGGTCCTTGGACCGGCTCTATAGACCGGTCTAAATGTTAGTGTTCTAGAACGGCTTAGTTTAATTCAAGCAAGACGAGTATTGCAGTTAAGCTGCCAAAGATTATAAACAACTGTCGATTTTCCGAACATGAAATAGAATATAACAAAGTTGCAAGAAGAATAAACACAAATAAGGTCCGTGCAAAGATTTATCGAGATAAATCATGGTCTCTTTTCAGTTTTTTTTGGGACTACTCGCAAGCCGCTCTGAAATCATAACATCAGAACCATACTCTGAGACTCGAGGAGACTACTACTCTGCCTTGTATCTCTTCTCTAGTTCCTCCAAATGCTCAAGGTCTTTGTTGTACTTGCAGATGCGATAAATACACCTGTCAGAGAAAATTTGAGAGAATATAGATCAATTCAATTACATAATGTGAGGTGTGTGATGGTTGATGATGTACCAGTAGAGAATGATCCCACCCACACACAGAACCACATTCCTCTGAGCCTTGTAGATCTGCCACACAAGTAAACTTGTAAGTTTACTGAACCGAGACATTTTAGGGAAGGACAACAGAAGCCGCAAATTACAGATCGAAGGTTCGATTATCAGAACGTCAATAGATTCAAGCGAGCCAGAAACACAAACACACATATCGTATGTGTCAGGAACATACGCAAATTGAGTGGTTAAATCGCATTGGACAATCAACCCAACCAACATATTCACAAGAACAGGGCGTAAAAAGAACATGACACCCACCAGTTCCCCTTCTGACAAACTATCAAAGAAAGTACATCCTGATAATTCCACTAAAACAAGATTCCTTAGCGTCTTAACCGTAGCTAAGCTATGTAATAGAACCAATATCAGAAGAGACAGAATACTAAGCACTGTGAGTCGGTGACAAAATATGTAATTACTTGAAACTACTGAGAACTCAATTATTTAAACTAACTTAAGCAAAAAAAAAACTCAAATTCTTAAATGATTTCATAATCTTCAAAACAATGAAAGATAGATATGAACAAAACTACGCTTCGACTCTCTAGTAATCAAATATATGAGGAAACGATATTACACATAAAGTTGTAAAAATAAAACTTACAGATTTCTCGTAACGATCTCGCTCTGTAGCAGTGCAAACCTCAGATGAACACTCTAGTCTATGTTCATTCTTCCAATAAATATCTGAAAGAACAATTCATATGAATAATTACCAAAATCAATTCCGGTTCGAAACCCTAACTATAAAGACCATATCGATCACGAACAGGAAGAGTGGGAAATTAAAAGATCAACCACAGAGAGGCCGTTACCGAGGAGTTGAAACCCGGCGAAGGCGACGATGGAGGCGGCAGGCTGGAGAATGAGCGAGACGAGTGATACGATGCGTTTCTTCAGGAGCATAGGGTAAGGGAGTGTCAATATGACGGCGATCGCGACCTCCGCGGCAACCACATACGATAGAATCAGCCATTGCAATGCCATCTTCTTCTTCTTCTTCTTCTAGATCTCTCTTTCGCTTTCTTTCTCTTCGTCCTTTTCTTCTTTTATGATTTGGATTCCACGCGCGACCGACACGTATCTATACGACTCCCGGCTTGTCCTTGACTTTTTTTTTTGCCTTGATTTTTTTGTAGATGGGCCTTTTAAACGGCCCAATAATCCACTATTTTATGGATCTCAGTGTTATTAATCAATGAACATTTTTAAAAAGTAACCTTAAATTAGTTTATTATTTACAACCATGTTATTATACTGCTGTGTCGACACCATATTCTTTTTCAGCTAAAATAACATTTTTATTTTTTTTTGCTAAAATAACAAATTGATCTTCACTTACTAGATTAACTACAAAAATTACCATTAGTACTTCTATGACACATTAAACTAATATTATGGCTGTATGATTTATGCTTTTTATAAGTTCCCATTACATTTAATGTTGGCCTATTTGATACTATGTAGTAGTCTTTTTTATCAACACGTAAATCATAATCAATTTATTCTTTCATGTGTAAAGTATATTAGCTCAAAATCATGCATGATACATGACTAAAATTCCAGAAAATTTAAAAAGATCGAAAACTGATTAGTTCGAAATCATTTCCACCTGCGAGCCATTTATAATCGCATTCTGCATTAAAATTTCATGTATGATGCCAAAAGTATATTTTAAATTGTAATATTACATTGTATAATCTGTTTATTGATATATATGTTATATGGTTGTTTTATCTCATACTATTGGACTTACAATCTTACAACTACACATAGAATAGATCTATTGCTCCTTACAATCTTTTACCCTAACCACTCTAATGAGTTTTGTTAACAATTAAAGTAATCATAAGAAATATAATTAATGCATGTGTTATTGCATTCTGAATGTAATGATTTTTTTTTTATATAAAAAGATAAAAATGATCATAAATTACATGAATGTGAAGTCTCATTTAATAAATAATTAAATTTAAATAATTATTTATATTAAAATATATACTATATATATATTAATTTTGAAATCTGAAAATTTAATATTTTAGCTTCAAAATTTGCAAAGCCATGGGAGGGACAAGACGAATAACGTAGCTCATTATATTATTTAACCTTTTCGTCCATATATAGTATGGGTCAAGCTTTTTGGCTTTCATTGGTAAAGACATTTACCTATTCTCTTGTGAAAACAGATACAATCTCCTCTGCAAGGCAGCATATACAGAGCTAACTGCTAATGCTGAATCAGAAGTCACTCCCAAACATTGTGAGATAATGCTTCTTAAATGCGGTATAGTATTCCAAGGCTCTCTCACTTGTCTTGACTCGGCCTTTTCTTGAATCACCTCTTCAGTGTCTGAAGCTCTCAAGTCATCGATAGCTTCTGTCAGCAAACATGGTGGAGCAACTGCAGGATACAGAACAATGCTAGATGCGCTCATCCCAACTTCAAAATTTCTTGAGGAGGTGAGAACGAGCAGCTTACTTTCTTTTGACACTCAAGAGATAGATATTTGAAGTACTAATGTGTTTTTGCCTTTTCTAAGAACAGAAGCTGAGATTTGGAGAGGACCCATTATCTTCTTTCATTGAGATAAACATGATGAGTCTAAGGCTCTGTCGATTTTCATAAGAGCTGAAAACGTTGCTGGGTTTCCAATGTGAAATTATCGACCAAACTATGCTGGCCCAAGAGGTAACTGAAGAGGAAATAAAGAAGGTTTTATTTTCTATGGCTAGTAATAAATCTCCAGGGCCAGACGGTTACACATGTGAATTTTATAAAGCAGCGTGGACGGTTATAGGCAAAGACTTTGTGGTAGCGATTCAATCTTTCTTTGACAAAGGGTTTCTTCCGAAAGGCATAAATTCTACAATTCTTGCTTTAATACCTAAGAAAGACCAAGCCATCCACATGAAAGACTACAGACCAATATCATGTTGTAATGTGCTCTACAAAGTGATCTCCAAAATATTGGCCAATAGATTGAAGAAGATCCTTCCGAACTTCATCTCTCCAAATCAGTCAGCCTTCGTGAAAGACCGCTTGTTAATGGAGAATGTGCTTCTAGCTTCAGAGCTGGTCAAGAGCTACCATAAGACCACAATATCTTCGCGATGTGCAGTTAAGATCGACATCTCAAAGGCATTCGACTCAGTTCAATGGCCTTTTATTTTGACTGTTCTCTCAGCCATTAATATCCCAGAAAAATTCATTCTCTGGATCAAGAAATGTATTGAGTTGGCCTCTTTCTCGGTTCAGATAAATGGGGAGTTGGCAGGATATTTTTGTAGTGGGAGAGGTCTTCGTCAGGGATGTTCGCTCTCGCCTTACCTTTTTGTTATATGTATGCAAGTTCTGTCGAAGATGTTGGATAAGGCTGCTGTTGAAAAGCGGTTCGGGTATCATCCGTACTGTCACGATTTACGCCTCACCCATCTTAGTTTCGCTGATGACATGTTGGTATTCTCAGATGGCAAGAAAGATTCAGTACAAGGGATTCTTAAGGTGTTCGATAACTTTGCAGGAGCCTCGGGGCTGAGAATAAGTCTCGAAAAATCAACTTTGTTTATCGCTGGGGTTGATGAAACAGCGCTGACTGATATTCTTGACCACTTCCCGTTTGAATCTGGTTCCCTCCCGGTGCGTTATCTAGGTCTGCCACTGCTCACTAAAAGAATGTCGGTCAACGACTACAGCCCTTTAGTGGAGCGAGTCCGGAAGCGTCTTACCTCATGGACCACTACTCGTCAACTCTCATTTGCTGGGAGAGTGTAGCTCATTGGTTCCGTCATTCAGAGCTTGACAAATTTTTGGATGTCAGTCTTTCGTCTACCTAAGCAATGTCTAAAGGAAATTGACCAGTTATGTGCTGCGTTCTTATGGTCGGGTCCGGAACTGAATACAAAAAAAGCAAAGATCTCATGGTCAGAAGTTTGTAAGCCAAAGGAGGAGGGGGGTCTTGGCTTGCGATCATTGGAGGAGACTAACACGGTATGCACTCTAAAACTCATCTGGAGAATTATCTCTTCGGGTACATCACTTTGGGTTCAATGGATTCACCATTACCTCATACGAAAAGGATCTTTTTGGAATCAAAATTCTAAAAGCTCACTTGGCTCCTGGCTATGGAAGAAAATTCTCAAATATAGAGAGATGGCTCAACCGCTAACGCGGGTGGATGTTAAAAGTGGCTCCTTAACTTCCTTTTGGTTTGATATTTGGTCTCCTTTGGGAAAGCTATTTGATCTAACGGGTTCTCGTGGTTGCATTGATCTGGGGATTCATATTACTGCAACTGTAGAGCAGGCAGTACAACAATATAGGTCGAGGAGACACCGACAGTCTATTCTACTCAAAATAGAAACTGAGATTATGAAACTCAGAACCCAAGGTCTTACTCACGAGGATGATGTGCGGTTGTGGAGGAATTTAGCAGATGACTTTAAACCTCATTTCAGTACCAGACAGACTTGGAGTATTACTAGAGTTGTGCATCAAAAAGTGAATTGGTTCTGTGCCATTTGGTTCCCGGCTGCGACTCCAAAGTTCTCGGTTATCACTTGGATAGCAACACGAGACAGGCTAGCAACGGGAGAGCGACTCTTACGATGGAATGCACAAGCTGATGCATGTTGTAGGCTGTGCACCGAACCGATTGAAACCAGAGATCATCTCTTCTTTGAATGTCCTTTCTCCGAAGGAATCTGGCGAAAATTAACTTTTAAACTCTTTGGTAGACGATACACGGCTATTTGGAGTGACATCATACTCTTGTTGGCAGACACTCATTGGGATAAAACAACTATGTTTCTTCTCAGGTATGCCTTCCAAGCTATGGTCTATTCAATATGGAGAGAAAGAAATTGCAGACGACATGGGGAGCCTGCTCGGAACCCAACTTGTTTGCTAAATTACATTGATAAGTTGATCCGAAATCGTATTGATTCTCTTAGAGGAACGGCGAAGGGGAGATATGCTAAAGCGATGGGTGTATGGTTTGCTACTAGATGATGGATCTCAAAAACCTTAGTTATCTCTATTAAAGTCATACAAGTCACATTCTTTGTAAAAACGTTTTTTGATTCGAATTAATTTAACATTCATTCAAAAAAAAAAGATTTTCATAAGAGCATGTCTACTACACCAGTTCTTGTTTATTACTGTGATGTAGTTCTCTCTGACAATAATAGTATACAAAACACATCAAGGGAGAGATAAAGAGAGAGAGAGAGAGTCAAGGGGGATATAGTGAAAAGAGGGAGTTAGTTACATGAATGTCTTAAATTAGTGAAGAAAGTTTTGCTTTGGTTATTTATCTGTCAAATAAAACTTCTGACATCAATTCTCCTCTTCTGTTCAAACATTTTATCACACGTTAAAGAAAAAAACAAACAATGGCACTAGCCACAAACTCTGACTCCGAAGAGCATTTGCATTCCACTTTCGCTTCCAGATATGTCCGTGCTGTTATTCCCAGGTTTGCTCATTTTCTTTATGTTTATGATTGCATATAGTTATGTATTTATTGTTTTGCATATACTGAAACAATAAAGACATGAATGAGTTGATGCTTGATGGCAACCCCAGGCTTAACCTAGCTTCCTTTGTCACCACTTGGATGGAACCTGAGTGTGACAAACTCATTATGGAAGCTGTGAACAAGAACTATGTTGACATGGATGAATATCCTGTCACTACCGAGCTCCAGGTTCCTCTCTTTTTTTGTCTCTCCCCTATCTTTTTCTTCATTACTAATATCTTTTTTTTTTCCATGTATCTTTATTTGGCGTATCTCTATCCTCTTCAGAACCGGTGTGTAAATATGATAGCCAACTTGTTCCATGCTCCCGTTGGAGAAGACGAGGCTGCTATTGGATGCGGAACTGTTGGTTCATCTGAGGCTATAATGCTTGCCGGTTTAGCTTTCAAAAGAAAATGGCAACAGAGGAGAAGAGCTCAGGGTCTACCTACTGATAATCCTAACATTGTAACTGGAGCCAATGTTCAGGTCTATTTATATAAACTTACTTCTCATCCTCCAACCATTACACTTTATGTTAACTTGTGTATTATCCGGGCAGGTGTGCTGGGAGAAATTTGCAAGATACTTTGAGGTAGAGCTCAAAGAGGTGAAACTAAGTGAAGGCTATTACGTGCTGGACCCAGCTAAAGCTGTAGAGATGGTGGATGAGAATACAATCTGCGTCGCAGCGATTCTAGGATCCACACTTACTGGAGAGTTTGAGGATGTGAAGACACTAAACGATCTTTTAGCTGAGAAAAACGCAGAGACTGGTTGGGATGTTGCTATTCACGTTGATGCAGCCAGTGGAGGATTCATTGCTCCTTTCCTCTACCCTGATCTTGAATGGGACTTCAGGCTTCCATGGGTGAAGAGCATCAATGTCAGTGGTCATAAGTTTGGACTTGTCTATGCAGGAGTTGGTTGGATTGTCTGGAGAACCAAAGATGATTTGCCTGAGGACCTTGTCTTTCACATCAACTACTTAGGAGCTGATCAACCCACTTTCACTCTTAATTTCTCTAAAGGTTTTGTATAACCCACTCTCTTTTTATTTTTAACACTGGTTAATTATGATATTACAAACTATTAGAAAGTATAACCACTAGCTTATCCAATTATTTCGTTATCGCATTTCCTCGAATAAAAACTCTGATTTCTTTTGCAGGGTCGAGCCAAATCATTGCTCAGTACTATCAGTTTATCCGTCTAGGATTTGAGGTACTTGTTACTCTTATGTTGTATCTACTTTACAGTTTCATCCTATTCTAAGAAACTATATAATCATAAAAGGGATACAAGAACATAATGGAAAACTGCATGGACAATGCAAGGAGGCTAAGAGAAGGAATAGAGATGACAGGGAAGTTCAACATTGTGTCTAAGGATATAGGCGTGCCACTAGTGGCATTCTCTCTCAAGGACAGTAGCAAACACACTGTGTTTGAGATAGCAGAGTCTCTTAGGAAGTTCGGATGGATCATACCGGCTTACACTATGCCTGCAGATGCACAACACATTGCTGTGCTCAGAGTTGTGATAAGAGAAGACTTTAGCCGAGGCCTTGCAGATAGACTCATCACACATATCTTACAGGTACTGAAAGAGATTGAAGGGCTTCCTAGCAGGATTGCGCATATAGCAGCAGCTGCAAAGGTTAGTGGTGGTGAAGAGAAGACTGCTAAGATGTCGTTGGAGGATATCGCTAAGTATTGGAAACGACTTGTGGAAAACAAGAGAAATATTGTCTGTTAGAGCCTAAGGAGATAAGTCTTCATGCTTCTTGTTTGGACCAGTCATGTTCTTGGTAATAAGGTTTTCAGTTTAGAACTTGAACTTTTTTTTCGATTTTTCTTTCTTTCTTGGGCATTTATGTTTTTGATGATAATAAACTAAAACAATGTTTGTCAATAGTCTGTAAGTTAGATTTACATGAACCCTAAGATTTTTAAACATTTAGATTAATCACATAATAGAATCATATGAATGTTTATAGACTTACATGCATTCATTGTGTCTGAAAGATCTTCCTGAATAGATTGAATTCTGAATGGAAGACGAATAACTTAATCTCTTCTTGTGAATTTTTAGGTTTCTCCCGCCTCGCTTATAATTTTATGTGTTGCTTTCATGATATCTTTATGATGGTCCAAAAATATGTATTTATAGGTGGAAAGATGACCTAATTCCTCTTTATGGTTTCCTTTAGATTAATCTCAACCGTCCATCAAGGTAGAGGTAAATTAAGAATTACTTTCTTATTTCCAATTTCATTAGTCACAAGATATATTAAGGAATAACAATATTCCAATAGAAAACGGATAACTATAAAACCATATAATAGGGAAAAGAAATATTCCTTATAGTCTCCCACTTGGTCGTTACTAAGATCCACTAATGTTTTCTTTATAGAATCATAAGGTCAGCATAATATGATATAACTTTATTTTTCATTTAATCATCATAAGTGTCTTGACTAATCTAGTAATCAATGAGAGTCATGGTGGTTACATATCATTTTGCAACATGATCCCTTCCATGTACTACCACATTGACTACCTTCTTAGTTAGACCATAAACATAAGTAGGAGTCTCGTAATGGTTCCTTTAGTGTCTTTAAATAAAGATTTATTCTGTTATCAGAAATCCAATCAACAATAATGTGTATGCACATTGGAAACATAATATATAAAGATGTAAAAGTCATAAAGAACTCAAATAATTGGCATACAGAGGCTAATCGTACAAACAACATAATTAATTGCTATCCTCAAGACCCATTCTTTCAGCATGCTTAATGAAAGTCTTTGGAGGTAAAGCGTTTGTAAATATGTCTGTAACCATAAGTTCAGTGCCTATATGTTCAATGAAAAACTTTTCTCTTTTGTTTAGTGATAGATATTTGAGGTCCATATGCTTGACTCCTTTAGATATCCTATCATGCTTAGAGAAGAAGATTACAGCTTGATTGTCACAATAAAGAGTGAGAGGCTTGTCAACAAAAATCAAAGCCCCAAACTCTGACAGGAAATTCCGCAACCATGTTCCTTGAATAGAAGCTTCATAACATGCAACATACTCAGCTTCCATAGTGGATGTGTAGATTAACTTTGACTTCTGGCTTTTCCATGAGATAGCACCTCCACCAAGGAGATACACATAGCCGAGAGTACAGTGTCTAGAGTCTTTATATCCACCAAAATCTGAGTCTGAAAATCCAAACATCTGTGGATGTGTTGATTTTCGATATGTCAACATGTAGTTTCTTGTTCCCTTTAAGTATCTCAAAACCTTCTTTGCAGCTTGCCAATGAGCGAGTCCTAGGTTACTTTGAAATCTACCCAGCAAGCCAACTGCGTGGCTAATATTAGGTATAGTACGAACTTGTGCATACATCAAACTTCCCACGAGAGATGCATATGGGTATTTTTGCATTTCATTACGTTCCATTTCATTTTGCAGACATTGCTTAAGATTAAGCGTATCACCTTTATGCATAGGAACAATGCTAGAAGAACATGTCATCATGCCGAGTCTCTCAAGAAGTTTATCAATTTAAGCTTTCCGAGGTAGTCCCAAAATTCTCAGTGATCTGTCATGGAATATCTCAGTTCCTATCACATACGATGCTTCACCCTTATCTTTCATTTCAAAGTTTTTGGAGAGATAACTATTAGTCTCATGTAATAGACCAAGATCACTGCTGGCTAATAAGTTGTCATCAACATACAAAACCAAAAATATGAACTTACTCCCACTGATCTTGAGATATATGCATGGATCCACAACGTTTTCTTTGAAACCGAATTTCGTAATGGTTTTATCAAACTTTAAGTACCATTGTCTCGAAGCTTGTTTCAGTCCATATATTGATTTCTTTAATTTGCAGACCATGTCTTCTTGACCTTCGATTATGAAGCCTTCAGGTTGACGCATATAGACTTTTTCTTGTAGGTCTCCATTAAGAAAGACGGTTTTCACATCCATTTGATGTAACTCGAGATCATACTCAGTTACATGTGCTATGATAATTCTGAGAGAGAGTCTTTTCTAGACACAAGTGAATATGTCTCACTACAA
The DNA here is from genome assembly GCA_905132765.1 of Moricandia arvensis. Classification (NCBI taxonomy): domain Eukaryota; kingdom Viridiplantae; phylum Streptophyta; class Magnoliopsida; order Brassicales; family Brassicaceae; genus Moricandia; species Moricandia arvensis. The sequence goes on along the minus strand of CAJHQP010006403.1, from coordinate 11,553 downwards.
TCAATGCCTTATTTCTGATTAAACCCTTTGGCTACAAGTCCGGATCTACGATATTTAACATTGCCATGACAGTCGAGCTAGGTTTTATAGATCCATTTGCACCCGATTGCTTTATATCCTTCAGGCAATGGAACAACATCCCAAACTTCATTCTTAACCATTGAGCTTATTTCATCTTTACTGGCAACAATATCAATCCATTGATTAGAATTAACGTCTTATATGGCTTGTGAATAAGAAACCGGATCTTTTAAATCCCATTCTCCATATTCTATTTGGTAAAGCACATAGTCATGAATTTCTATTTGGTAAGTTATGAATTTCATTTAGAAACCCCAATATAACTAATATACATGAATTAACAAAAAATGTTAAAAAGGTCTGTATAGTTTTACAAAAAATGAAAGTTTATTAAACTTTGACATAGAAGACTTCTACGGAAGTCTTACAAAAGACTTCTAGGAAGTAATCCATTTATGAGAATCATCTTTTTATTAATGGAAGTTGTCTATTTAAAGTTAAATATTTAAGTTTTATTTTTAATTGCAAAAGTAACCTGAGACGACTTTCACCGACAGTGAAAAGACTTCCACCGAAAGTTTGCAAGACTTACAGAGAAGTCTTCTGACGGAAGACTTCCATCTAAGTCGTCTAGAAAAAATAAAATTTCTGGCACAACCCCGTCAATTTCAAAACTAACATGTTTATCCTAGACGACTATCGGGAAGTTTTCTCTGGTATTTTCAAGATTATTTTGTTAACAGAGAAAAGTTGGAAGATTCGAGAGAAATTGTCTCTAAAAAACACACATAAAGTCAATTACAAAAGTAACTTTTGAATTGACCAGAAGACTTCCGTATAAGTCTTCTACAACCAAACAATTTACAAGGAAGTCTTTTGGTGAATATATCTGAAAATTTTTTTTTATACTTTCAAACAGGGAAATAACTTGATTAACTTCTTCTATCACACAAAAGTTTACCACGAAACAAATCACTACTTGTTAATGGTCAAGAATCATGAATTTGAACCTTACAAAATTTAAAATCAATATCTTGGATTTTCTTGGATGAATATAGAGAAAAAGTTAAAGAGGAGCTTTTTGCAAATTTGACTCAAAACTCAAAGTTAAATGCAAAACTAACCTCTCCTTCTCTTTTATTTTTCTTTTGTCATATTCATCCCACATGTTCACATTATTTACAAAAATGCCATTAATTTTTTTTTTCGAAAATAGCCTTTTTTACTCTGTCAACCTTGTCATCTTCAAGTATTTACAAGATTGCCATTGCCATCAATATCCCAACCACCATGAACAACCAATTTGAAGCTCTTAATGCATCTAAAATCGATTTATACACTCTCTTTCTCAGTTGTTATGAACTAAAAACAACATCTATTTCACTTTGTCTCCAAATTCATCCAAAAAACTCAAGCTTTTGATTGCAAAAATTTTATGGTTAATAGAGCTATTCAAGCATACTATTCTTGGTGGGTTACCTTCATTTCAGGTTCTGGGTGGTTGTAGAAAACTGTGTGTGCTAAGGAAGTCATCTCACTAGTTTATGGTATTAAATTGAAAATTTTCCAGATCTGTTCGCGTAGAAGACTTACATGTAAGTTGTCTGGCTGTAGAAGACTTACTTGTAAGTCTTCTGGTCAAGACGACTTACAAATAAGTTGTCTGGAAGACTCAGACAACTTACTGATAAGTCTTCAATCTGGACGACTTACTGGTAAGTCTTCTATCTGGACGACTTACTGGTAAGTCTTCTATCTGGACGACTTACTGGTAAGTCTTCTATCTGGACGACTTACAAGTAAGTCGTCTATCTTCTGGACGACTTACAAATAAGTCTTCTATATGGAAGACTTACAAGTAAGTCGTCTGGATAAGTCATTTTTGCAATTGATTTTTAAATGGGACGACTTACAAGTAAGTCATCCCAGACGACTTACAAGTAAGTCGTCTCATTTAAAAGTCAATTGCAAAAATGACCTATCCAGACGACTTACTTGTAAGTCGTCCAGATAGAAGACTTACTTGTAAGTCGTCCAGAATATAGACGACTTACTTGTAAGTCGTCCAGACAACTTACCAGTAAGTCGTCCAGATAGAAGACTTACTTGTAAGTCGTCCAGAAGATAAACGACTTACATGTAAGTCGTCCAAAAGATAGACGACTTACAAGTAAGTCGTCCAGAAGACTTAATATACTTAGAGGGAAACGAAAATATTTTTAGCGGGAAACTAAAATATTTAAGCGGGAATATTAGGATGACTTACATGTAAGTCGTCCAGAAGATAGACGACTTACAAGTAAGTCGTCCAGAAGACTTAATATACTTAGAGGGAAACCAAAATATTTTTAGCGGGAAACTAAAATATTTAAGCGGGAATATTTAAACTCACTATTTTCACTCATATATGCTGAAAAAATTTAACTTTTGTTTATATTAATTTATATATCTTAAAACATATGTTAATTACATGATTTCAATTTTTCACTTATCAAAATATTGTTTTTTAAAATTAATATATTTTTAAGAAGAACTATACTAGACAACTTTCAAGTAAGTCTTCCAGGAGACTTACTTGAAAGTCGTCTGGACAGAAGACTTGCGAGGGTTAGAAACGTAAACTTTTCTTGTTTGTTCACAAGGGGCTGATTGTAATTTCAATAGCCTTTTAGGTTACTTTTGCATTTGATTCAAGTTTGGGTTTACTTTTGCATTTCAAATCAAGTTTTGAGTCATTTTTGGCAATTTTCCCGTTAAAGAGATGTAATTTTTGAACATAGAAAATGAGATGGGAGGATTGAAAATTAATTTTTAGATGCATTAAAAGCTTCAAATTGTTTGTTCATTGTGGTTGGTGTATTGATGGTAATTGCAATATTGTAAATACTTGATGAATATGCGGATGATAGAGTAAAATACTCATTTTGCAAAAAACGAAAAGAAAAAAAATTAATGAAATTTTTGTGAATAATCCAAATTTCTGGGGTGGGTAGGACAAATGAAAATTCCAAAAAGTCATGAGTTAGTTTTGTGTTTGATTTTGAGTTTTGAGGGATATTTAAAAAAACACATTATTCTATGTTTAGGATATAAAACATGAAAATTACTATCATATACTTTTGAATATGATAATTATTTATGATAAAAAAATAAACACATGTCACATCTTGAAATTATATATTTTAAAGTGTAACAATCATGTTAATTAGAAAATTTTAAGTAATTATGTGATAATATTTTTTAAATCTTAACCAATTTTTTTTGTTTCTTTTATTTTTTATATCCTGACCAAAGGAAAAGTGTAATTTTTTATTTAATATTATTTCATTAAATTTAATTTGATGATAATAAAACCTATTTAATTAACAAGAAAGTTTTGTAAACACTAGTGATATTATAAAAATGAATTGTAAAAATACCATTTTTAGAAAGCTATTTAATATTAATAAAAAATAATTTTTTGATTTTTTTTCTAAAATCTTAAAAAAATAATTATATTAAGATTATGTAATAATAATTTTTATTAAATCCTAAAAGGAACTGTAAGAATATTTTTTTAATAATATTTTTTAAGAATCTTTTTTAAATCCTAAACAAAAGAGATTTGTATCAGATTTGTAACGCCCCAATCTCTTTTAAATCCTAAATTTAGTTATGTTCTCATATTGGAAAAGATAATTTCTTTCTTTTTAATAAATTTAAAAAAAAATTAACAGATAAAAAATTTCATCCATATCATAATCTTTTAGTATTTTCTGTAAAATAATATGCATTATTAATCCTAAATTATAGTTATTTATTTTATTTTATATTTGTTTTGTCACAATTTGTGTTATTAGTTTTAAATCATTTGTTTTAAATAAATATTATACTAATTGTCATGTTCTCAGGAATCCCAACAATTATTTAGAAAAGATAAAAAAACACTATGAGTATTTTTTCATAAAAGTCAACTAATAACAAAATTTTAATCCTTACAAAATTTTGTTCTGTTATTACTCATAAAACATTTAAGAGTTATTAATTTAACAATATATTTTATCAAGAAACTTATTTGTTAACTTATTTTATGTTTTGAAAATAATTTGGTTATATTCTATATTAATAGATAAACAAATAATAAATATTTAAAAATGTAGTTCATATTTCAAAAAGAGAAAAATATTTACTTCAAATGTAAAATTTAGATACCCATATATATATATGTATATTCATAAAGCTTTTCGTCTTTGTTTATGTATTAGGATCAGAAAAAAAAAGAAAAAAGAGATGACCTCGGTGAAGCTTCCGTGGGATATGGAGGCAGACTACTCTCTCGGCTTCCACCTCGATCTCTTGTTCTGTTCTGAGCCGTGTGCAAAAAATGGAACGATAGACTTCTCAATGACAAGAGTTTCCTCAAGCAGCACTCGTCTCACTCCCGTCCCCACTTCATTTTCTTAACCAAAGCCAAGATTTACTCAATTGACGTCGAACTCGGTGGCGCAGGAGTTGATACAACGATAGACGTGTGTGAGGTAGCATCTGATTTTCCTTGTCAGCCTAAAATTTGGGAAAATCTTGAAGTGAGATCTTGCGATGGATTATTGTTTCGTGAATTTTCGAAGAAAGGCGTGGTGGTCTGAAATCCATGGTTGAAACATATGAGGTTGATAGAATTCAAGGAAAAAGGTTTTCGTTTTGTAGGCGTAGGATATGATAGTAGTAGACTCGAAAAGGGTTACCAAATCTTGGGTTATTTTTCTAGCGTGGACGACACTTGCCGAAAAGGTTACGATAAATTTTCGGTCTACGAATGTGCTTCTAAGTCGTTTAAATTTATTGACTCTCCTTTCAGAAAGTGGCCTTTGTGGTCCGCCCTCACTGACGGGGCAGCCCCTTTGTCTGTGAAGGGAAATTTGTATTGGATTGGTTACTCTGACGAAATACGTAAAAGTATCATCCAAAGCTTTAATTTTTCCAGGGGTATATTCATCAAAACTTTTTGCATGCTGCCTTGTGAGAAAGTTTTCAATGTCAATAAACTTGTCCTATCTATTTATAATGGAGATCGGTTATCGTTGTTAAATCAATCCTACGCAACAAGAAAGATTGAGATTTGGGTGACAAAGGATAAGATCGACGATAGAGCGCAAGTGGTGTGGGTAAACTTGATGACTTTGCCAACAACTAACTTACCAAGGCTAGATGGTGAGTATCGGGGCGTTAGGTATTTTATCATTGACAAGACCATAATCATGTGTTACGGCAACACTAAAATTGGAGCGCCTTGCATCTACATTGTGAGGGAAGATGTGTTTAAGAAGATTCCAATAAATTATGGAAATGTACTTGAGTTTTACCACTCTCTCTATTTTCCAAATTTGATCCCGCTTCCTTTAGAATTCAGATCGCTGGAAATTTAAAATTGTTTCTTCTTGTTTTATTTAGATAATATTTCAAATCCAATATCATAAAAACATTGGCTTAATATTAAAGTTGGATTACAGTTTAAAAAATATATATTTCGGTGCAGTTTGCAGTGAAAAAATATGTAGTATAAATTATAGATATAGATATTTAAAAAATTGAGTCAATGGAGTCTCAGCTCTTCATATTTTTGGTAGTGTATGTTGTTAACTTCAATTTATTAACAGCTGAGCCTGAGACTATCATGCATCACCAACCCATTTAAACTAATTATGTAAAAGAAAAAATGGCTGAAAAACCTATAGTTTTAAAACTCATCCTATATATATTAATTGAGAAGTTACTTAAATGATTTCTGCTGACGTATCGCTCATATGTAAGCTCTTCAATTAATTGTTATAATTTGATTGGTTGATATTTTTTATTATTTATTTAATTAATTAAAGTTTTTAAACAAAAACTAATTTCCGATTATCTTATCTAATCTATGTTTCCAAACAAACAATTAAATATCTTAAATATAGATGAATTAGTTTATTTATACAAATAAATTAAATATCATAGATTACATTATATAAGTTGATAATATACATATAAATACATATGATACTACATAAACAATTACATTTTTTTCTTAAAATATTTATATTATTAGTGAATACAATAAATCATAGATTTCAGAAAACTAATTAATTTAAACCTAATAATATTAATTAAACTCACTCGTTCGCTATATATATATATTCTAAAATATGAAAAATAAATAAGAAATAGTCAAATATATAGTTTTAAAAATCTCAACATTTTCCAATGACAATGTGATATTATATATGATTTATCACTTTTAGAAATGATTGAATATTTTTATATTTTAAAACATAAAAACTATATGGTAAATAATTTAAAATTATATTAATAAAAAGGTTTATATAATTCATATATTAATATAAACATATGAATTGAAATTATTTTATGGTAAGTCATTTATTTTATGGTAATTCATTTAAAACTATTATATGGTAAATATTTGAAAATTATGTTAATCAAACACAAGATTTCGTAGAGTTAATACTCTATTAATGTAATATATAGATTTGATTATAATATAATTAACATATTTATTTTTAGTAGAAAAAAGAAATGAGACATAAATAAAACAAATGAGAAAAATAATAAACTATGATTGTTGTGTTTTTGGTTATTTTATATTCTAATGATTTAATTTTTATTTGTTTGTCGAAATATATGTATTTTTTGTGTAACTACTATGTGAAGTAATTAGTTTATGTGGTTTTAAAATGTTAAGATAAGGAAGATCATTAAAAATTGGGTGTTTTGCGAAATTGACTCAAAACTTGAAGTTAAACACAAAACTAACTTATTTTTTGGAACTTTGACTTTTTCTATTCATCCCAAAATTTATGATTATTTACGAAAATGCCACTACTTATTTTTTTTCTTCTAAAATTATGTGTTTACTCTATCATCCTCATATTCATCAATTATTCATGAAAATGCAACTGCCATCAATTCACCCAACAACAATGAACGACCAATATGAAGTTCATAATGCATCAACAAATCGATTTTCACTCATTTTATCTTATATCTTATCCACAAAAACTAAATCTTTCTCAATTTCTCTCTATATTCATCCAAAAAACCCCAAAGTTTTTGATTCTAAAGTATTTAAGGTTCATACATGCATTCAAGCTCATGATTATTGGTCATTAACGATCGAGTAGTTGTCGTGGTGAAGTTTTGTGTGCTTGGAGAACTAAGCAAGTTTTCTCAATGGTTTAAGGTATGAATCGAATTGTTTACCCAAATTTGTTCGCGAGAAGACTTACGTGTAAGTTTTCTCGACATAGAAGACTTCCACGGAAGTCTTCTGGTCAAAGCATAGGTTAGTTTTTCAATTGACTTTATGTATGTTTTTAGAGAAGACTTTCGTGGAAGTCTTCCAACTTTTCTTTGTTGACAAAATTTTTTGAGAAAACTTCCTTGGAAGTCTTCTCGGATAAACAAGTTAGTTTTGCAATTGACGCTCTGTGTCAGAAATTTGACATTCTACAAAAGACTTCCCGTAAGTCTTCCACCGGGAGACTTTCACAGAAGTTTTTTCAACTTTTACATTAATTTTGTTCGTTGTCGGTGGAAATCTGCGTAGGCTACTTTTCCAATAAAAATTTTAAACTTAAACATTTACTTTAAATTGGAAGACTTTCAGATAAGTTTTCTAGATTTTTATTCCGTAATTCTGGTCTAACATAAGGTAATGAAAGAAGACTTTCAGGAAAGTCTTCCCTGAAAGTCTTCTCAAGAAAAATCAAATATTATCAATTGCAAAAGTAACCTACACAGACTTACATAGAAGTCTTGTGTAGAAAGTCAAATTTCTGACACAATTGAGTCAATTGCAAAACTAACTTTTTTATCCATGAATACTTCTAAGGAAGTCTTCTCTGGTATTTTCGAGAATTTTGAATTACAAAAAATAAGCCAATATTTACAAAGAAAGATTTCCTTAGAAGTATGCTCTAGAGAAGACTTCTCTAAAAGCTTCCTTTGTAAATTTTCAATTGCAAAATTGACCTGAATGGAAGACTTCCAGGGAAGTCTTCTCTGGGAAGACTTTCACGATGAAAGTCTTCCACGAAAATGTATAATAAACCTTCATTTTATTTTCAAATTTAAAATGACCTTTTAAAATTTTATTGTTAATTCATATGCTATAGATAATATTTGGGGTCCTGAATAAAATTCATAACTTTATTGGTGATAATTTAGAGGTTATCAAATATGTCTATTAATGTTTCTAGCTAATGATAGAAGAGTTATTTTTTTGACCTTGATGTTCTATGTTTGATAATGTTCTCTAATTTTGAATGCTAAAAATATATATGTCAACCAGAAGATGAGTATGAACGGCTGCCTTCATGTTTGGAGCAAATTACATTAGTAAATTCAGATTCTATTATTACTATAGAACTTGATGCTCAAAATAGATTTAAGTATTTATGTAATATTTGATATTTGGTGAATTTAGCTAAGTTTTCTTGAGAAGTCTTCTCCTAAATTTGACTTTTTGTGTTATTGTGTTTTGCTATTGAATTTGTATCAAGAACTTTAATAATGTCAAGTAATTTTGGCAAGATATATTGTAGACATGAATATCTTTACCGAACTTTTTCATTAATATCTCTTGTAAAGTTACAAAAGAATTCACAATTAAAAGAGTACACCTACAAATCACAAAACGACAATAAGAAAATTATTTTAATTCACTCCTCTACAAAAACAAGTTTGTACTCCACTTAACATGAGAAAAGATTCCGTCAGAAGACTTCCAAGAAGTCTTCTAGCACATTATATGTTAGAAGACTTTCGAGAAGACTTCCCCGGAAGTTTTCCAAGTCGTTTTAGATCTGAAAAACCTGCATATCCAAACTAAATAAATCAGTGAGAAAGACATGAGATAAAAATGAAAAATTGATATAAAGTTTAGTGTTTTTTGATGAAAGATGAGATATGCAGAAAACTCTGCCAGAAGACTTCATGGAACTCTTCTAGATTTAGAAGTCTTCTAATGCATTAAATTAAATATTTTTGATTCAGAAGAATTTCAAGTAAGTCATCTAATAGAATACCTCATAGAAGACTATTCACTCAGAAGACTTCCGCGGAAATCTTCTAGTGCATTATTTGTTGGAAGACTTCCGAGAAGACTTCCATGAAAGTCTTCCAAGTCGTCTCAGATCTAAAAAACAGGCATATCCAAAAGCATTCAATTGACTTCAAAACATTGAAAAGCTTCAAAAATAAGTTAAGAACTTAAAACAACAAAAAGAGTTTTTCAAAAGTTAAGAGCTTTAAGCAACATGAATTTACCAAATGATAAAATATGATTTATAGATCTACCTTTACTGAAGTGAAAGATGAGAACCATGTGATGAAAACCTGCAAAAACAAAATAAATATGTGAGAAACATGAGATAAAAATGAGAAAGTGATATAAAATGCTCACATCTCTTATGAATAAGATATATGGGAGAAAGCTCCCTCAGAAGACTTCCTGGAAGTCTTCTAGTGCATTAAATGTTAGAAGACTTCTGAGAAGATTTCCATGAAAGTCTTCCAAGTCGTCTCAGATCTGAAAAAACATGCATATCCAAAAGCATTCAATTGACTTCAAAACATTGAAAACTTTAAAAATAAGGTAAGAACTTAGAACAACAAAAAGAATTTTCAAAAGTTAAAGAACTTTGAGCAACAAGAGTTTACCAAATGAAAAATATGATATATAGATCTATCTTTAAAGAAGTGGAAGATGAGAACCATGTAATGAAAAACCTGCAAAATAAAATAAATAAGTGAGAAACATGAGATAAAAATGAGTAATTGATATAAAGTGTGGTCTTTTAAGTTCAAAAAGATTAGAGAGAGGTTGAAGAATTTTAGAATGAGAAAATTACATTTTGTTGCAGACATTTGAGAGGAAGAGAGATAATGTGTAAATTTTTCTTTATATAAGAAGATAAAAATTTCGATTCAGTAGACTTTCAAGTAAGTCTTCTAATAGAATACATTATAGAAGACTTACTTGAAAGTCTTCTAGATCCTAAAAAGATTAGAGAGAGGTTGAAGAATTTTAGAATGAGAAAATTACATTTTGTTGCATACATTTGAGAGGAAGAGAGATAATGTGTAAATTTTTCTTTATATAAGAAGACAAAAATTTCGATTCAGTAGACTTTCAAGTAAGTCTTCTAATAGAATACCTTCAAGAAGACTTACTTGAAAGTCTTCTAGATCCTAAATTTACTATACGCCCAGAAGAATTCCGTCGAAGTCTTCTAGTGCATTATTTGTTGGAAGAATTAAGTCACGTATACCCTAAACTCAAAATAACTAACTAATTAGAAACAAATATCAGGGTTGAGACTCCTTAGCTTAAACTGAGATGAGTTGGCGTGATCACGACCTTTGCATTTGTCATACCAAAAATTTCTACCACCGTTCGTAGGTATCTTTCTTGTGATAATAGTAAGATTCCTTTTGTTCTATCTTTTATGATACCCATTCCTAATATTCTAGATGCATTTCACAAGTCTCTCATCTCGAATTCCCTACTCAAGCTTTCTTTAATATTTTTGATCTCTTTATGATCTCCTAAGGCTATGAGCATGTCATCAACATACAAGAGTAGGAATATCGCTTGTGCCATTTTAACATTCTTCATGTAAACACATGGATCTTATGTGCTTCTTACAAATTCTTGATTCTTCATAAAACAATCAAACCTATAATTCCATCATTGGGGATTGATTGAGTCCATATAAAGATTTCTTTAGCAAGCATATTTTGTTCTCATCCCCCTTTTTAACATAACCTTCAGGCTGCTTCATAAGAATTCTTTCTTCTAAATCCCCATGTAAGAATGTCATTTTCATGTCCATTTGCTCGAGCTCTATCATTGTTAACCACGATTGAGAGCATTATCCGAATGGATACATGTTTACAACTGGAGAAAGCACTTCTGTGTAGTCGATTCCCTCTTTCTGTGAAAGTCCTTGAGCCACTAACCTTACTTTATACTTTGGTTCTTCTACACCTGATATCTCCGGTTTGAGTTTGAAAATCCACTTGTATCCTATAATTTTTGCGTTTTCTAGTTTCTCGACCAGAATCCAAGTGCGTTTCCTTTTAAGTGAATCCATCTCTTCATCAGCCCCATTCTTCCATAGTTTTTGTTTCTTACTAGTCATTGATTTAGCTAGGTCTTAGGCTCTTCTATTTTGATTTCATCGGCAACTGAAAGTGCATAAGCAACAAAATCTGAGTCTTCAAATCTAGGTGGTGGCTTTATTTGCCTTCTTACTCGGTCACTTGCCAGCATATACTCGTCAATATTTGTTTCCTCTTCGGTAACTTTTTCTTCTTTGTCCTCCGAAAGCTTTCTTCTGAATTACTTGAAGTTTCTGGTACGGTAGATGCTCCACCTGGAGATGAGATTTCTTCGTCTTCTGCGTTTGAAGGAGTAGGTCCTTCTATTAAATTTTCCTTGAACGTCACTCGTTTTGATCCCCTTTCTTTAATGCCATGCTCCAGGTTATTGCCTTT